>WIXG01000327.1:0-88160 GCA_009869945.1 Mesaphorura yosii | reverse complement strand
ATATCGTAAATAGTACTAATTCAGTACTACACGATGGCACAGGTCCGAAGGTGCGGTTTTGTGGGGCGTGGGAGAACGAAGGTTCCAAAGTTGTCATATAATCCCGGCATAAAAATCCGAAAAAAACTGTCAAAGAGCAGAAATTATTATTAATATTTTTTTTATTATTTATTATTTATAATTAATTAAGTAATAATAAGTAATTATTATTTTCAAGGATTGGGCTTTCATATGCAGCAAAAACCATCTTTCCATGTCCATCCGGAAGCCAGTTATTGGCTTCCAAAGTTGGAACTTTTTCGTATGCTAAAATGCACAGCGCCCCAAATTCTCGTGAATACCCCACTGTGAGGCGTCGTGAACGAGTCAAGCGGTCGAGGTCCCACCTGCCGGGGGGTCCTCGACCGCTCGAATCCTTCGCTCCGCAGTAGCGGCGTCGCCCGCCGCTATTATAGACCGCCCGTGGCGGACATCCCATACTGTACATACATCCCATCCTAAATTCTCAACCCACAGGCTCCATCGACCACTCGGAACTCCAAACAGCGTTAACTTCTTTCGGCTATCGCGTCTCCCCGACAACGGTGGGCATGTTATTGAAGAAATTCGACCGATTGGGGAGAGGAACAGTCGCTTTCGATGATTTCATCCAGTGCTGTGTCGTCCTTCACGTGAGTTTTCAAGTTTTATAAGAGAGGGATCTCCCATTTATTAATTTTAAAAAAATCCCCCCGCAGACCCTCACCTCCGCCTTCCGCCAGTACGACACGGACCAGGATGGAGTGATAACAATCCACTACGAGCAGTTTCTGCAGATGGTGATGGGGTTGAAGATTTAAAGTTGAGATGGCAACGTTTTGCTGCAGATGAAAAGCTGGAGATTACCATCCCTCAATTTCCCCCCTTTATAAGTAGATTCTCTCCCTCTTGTGATTTCGCCATATCTCAAATATGTTAGCTGTTAGGATCCCCCCGCAAATATTTAACGCATTCCAGTCGAGTTTCCCTACTCCCTCCTCTTCGAATGTAACTGTACTTTTAATCTAAATCGGACTCGATCGTATACAATCATACATGGTACTAAAATGCTACAACCTCAACTCATCATAAAAAGACACCTCTCTCAAACGTATAAAAGACATACAATTACTACTGTACAAGAATCGACCAAAACATGTTCCTCCTCTTCCTCAATTTAAAATGTACTAAATAAATAGTGTAAGGTGTTCCACTCTCGGACCTGCGATTACTTCTCTAGAAGGGTTGAGTTTTGCAGAGGGAAAAGGAGTTTTGAGATCCCGCGTGCGTTGCCATGGCAGCCAGCTCCTCTCATCCGCTTCCAGCCTCTTCGTCTTCATCATCCTTCGGCTCCCCGCCCAACCAAAGAACGTTCAGCTTATTGCGGGGGTCTCGGACACGGGCCATCCGCTCGTTCCAGTCTGGGAGAGTTCAACACATATTCGATTAAAGTGGATGATTCCGCCTCTAATAAAAGTGTAGGCACTTACTCTCCCGCATAAACTCCATAATCTCCTCAATGTTGGGGACCTCTGGGAGGGTTCTGTTGTAGTGTCCGGCGCGGGAAGAACTTGACTGGGATGATCCACCGGTCGTGTCAAAGACGAGGAGCTCGGAGGGGCTGTGGAAAGAGGGTGGATTAAAGGGAGTGTTTTAGGGGGGAACTTCCATAAAGGTCGGCAATGATTAAAGGGGGATTTAGATAGATTTCCATAGACTTCAGAGAGTGTGAATGATTAGGGAGGGGATCAGCGAGTTGAAATATAGGCTTTAAATATAGAGTATTGTTCCAGACCATTTATAAGAGGGGGAATAAGAGTGGGGCTTACGATGATGGTTGCCCGCTGGCTCCACTCCTCCCCCTGCCCGCCATCGACTCCCCGACGAGCTCTGCCGCCGCCGACATCGCACCCACCCCGTGCTGCCCGTGGGAGGTGAGCCCTGTGCAGTTGCATAATAAAAGGGGGATTCTTTAGAGAACACGAGCAAGCAATCAAAAGCGCACACTCACTCGATTTGGCAGCCGGTGCGAGCCTCCCAACAGCTCCGGACGGAGGAGGGCCGGAGCTTCCACCTGCGGCGGCGCCGGCTCGGGCTTTCCCCGTCCCCAGGAACATTTTTGAAGTGGAGGATGGGAGAGATTTTGGGGAATTTCACGATTGGCTGACCTGTGTCATCGGATTGCCAGCGGAATCTAATCAAGGAACTTGCCGTCAATTTCTCTCTGCAAAACTCTCCTCAAATCTCCTACTGCGCACAGCTGCAGCTGCTCTCTCTCTCTCTCGGTCGCTGTGTGGAGAGGGCGCCACCATTCGAGATTGGCCCTACTCACTGAATGAGAGAGCTGCTCCGCTCTGCAGCAGCAGGCTCCCAGTACAGCCACACTCACTCGCGAAATGTTCAACAAGTCTCTGCCATAGCAATACAGCAGCCGAGCAGAATCGGGCCCTCCGAAAATCTAAAGTGGGTGGAAGACTTTCGAGTGTAGAAGTGGGGCTCTGTTGGCGCACCCCACTAAATGGACGGCCGTCTTTCTGGCGCCCCGCACCCGAACACAGCACTGCTACTGGTACGAGTCCAATGGACGACGTCATCACACAGGTGGAGAGGCCCACAGGCACCGGAGGGGACTACTCGGCGGCGGTGGCTGCGGAGCAGCAGGGTAAGCTCCTAATATTGCTAAACAGCACCCCCTTCGATTAAATTGCAATTCTCATCTTTGTAGTAACGCCAGCGAGCAGCTCTCCCTCCAACTCAGAAAAACGCCCCCGCCGTTCCTCCTGGAAATCGTCATGGAAGAGGCTCTGCTCGTGTTGTTACCGCCGTCCCCCGTCCCCCCAAGTAGACAGATCGAGTCTAGAAGACCTACAAGAAGCTATAGAAAAGTCCCCCTCCCCACCACCACCAGGGCAATACCTACTAGAACCAAGTACAGACACATCAATCTGCCTAGTAATAGACTTGGATGAAACACTCGTCCACTCGAGTTTCAAGCCAATCCCCCATGCGGATTTCATCGTCCCGGTAGAGATTGATGGGCAGGTGCACCAGGTCTACGTTGCTAAGAGACCGTATGTTGATGAATTTCTGGAGAAGATGGGGGAGTTGTACGAGTGTGTGCTGTTTACGGGTGAGTTAGGTTTTTTAGAGGCGGATTTTGCGTGAGTGGTTGTTTGTTGCCATGTGAACCGGGGAATTGTGGGGGGTTCATGGGTGGTTGCCATGGGATCGGGGTTGGGTGTAAATTCCACTGGATTTTGAGGGCTGTTGCCATGGGAGTCGGTCAGTTGAGGCTTTTTCAGAACGTCTAAACGTGATTTTGAATGAGAACGTCGTTCCGGAGGCTATTGCCGTGGAGACCGAGTGTTCTCTAAGTTTTTTTTTAACGACAACACCACACTTTATTTCATTGAAAAAGTTTTTAAGGTTTTGAGGCACAAAACCAAGGTTTTGGATGGTTTGGGCCGTTGCCATAGGAAGTGGGTCATTTTAAGGGGGGCTTTGAGGATGTTACCCGTTTGATGAGAGAAAGCAGAAAGTTAGCCGCGGCCTTGGAAAAGGACCTCATACCATTTTGGGAACCCCCACTTAAACCCAGCAACCGGATTTTAACCGAAACCTTGGCAACTGGCAAACCTCGATCAGTCAAGTGTTTGAGAATGAAAAATGCTTCCCACAACATGTTTGATCCCCCTCAAAAAATTGTCTAATGAAAAACAACCCTCTTATTCTCCCGTACAGCCTCTCTCGCAAAGTATGCCGACCCCGTCGCGGACCTCCTCGACCACTGGGGCGTCTTCAAATCCCGTCTCTTCAGGGAGTCGTGCGTCTTCCATCGGGGGAATTACGTGAAGGATTTGGCGAGGTTGGGGAGGGATTTGGGAAGGGTCGTGATTGTGGATAACTCTCCGGCGAGTTACATCTTCCACCCGGTAAGAAGATAGCGGGGGTGGTGTCGTGAACGAATCGAGGACCACCCCAAGGGTGGTCCTGGGGCGCTCTAATCCTTCGCTCCGCGGTAGCGGCGTGCCCCGCCGCTAATAAAGACCGCCTTCGGCGGTAAAACAGTCCCGAACAAAAAATTCTCCAAACACCCAAACCCAAATCCCCAATAAGAAAAAAACCCTAAAACCCCCCTCTAATCCCTCCACAGGACAACGCCGTCCCAGTCTGCTCGTGGTTCGACGACGCCTCTGACACAGAACTCCTCTACCTGATCCCCTTCTTCCAGCGGCTGGCCTCCGTCCCGAACGTCTACTCCGTGCTGCGAAACTCGAATCACCCTTTTAATCGAGAGTTAAAAGCGGCGAGTGCGGCTGCTCTTAATAGCAGTCAGGCCTCTTCAACAGCAGTGGGCAGTGGTCATGGCAACGAGGAGCAGCAGCAATGCAACAACCACAATCAGGAGCAGAGTGGTGGCAGTTAGCGAATAACTAAAATACTAGAGAATGGCCGTTTTGGCCGGCAAGGTTGCTACGGTAATTTTAAACACGAGTACATAACAATTTTAAGAGCGCGTTTCTAGGAAGCAGATTCTAATGATTTTAAATGTGTGCGCGCGCGCGATGACTACGAATGATGAATAAAAACGGATTTTAAATGAGAGCCCGTAGAAAGAATGTTTATTTCCATATCAACAGATGGATTTAAAATCTACGAAAAAAGACAAGTGCATTTCCATATCAACCGTGAGTATTTATCCTAAGAGTTTTTATTCAGCACCAATTAGCACGTAGTCTAGGCAACGGTCAACAGAACGGAGAACAACACTTGACCTACACGGTAATTGAGTGATTCACTTATAGTTTACTTATAGCCACACATAGTCATTACATATAGTCATATAGAGAGAGTCAATAGAGGGGGAGGAGCATCAGAGGGAATTATTAGTAGAAGAGGAACAACAATAAAGGGGGAATGTTTACGAGAGCTTAACCCTATTTGAGAGAGAATGAGCATTTTTTTCATCATCATCGTAGCCGTTCGCTGTACATACGTAGACATGGCAACCACCTCTCTACAAGTAAACCCTAAGAGCTACAGTGTATTATGAGTAGATGGTGATCACCTCCCGCCCACTCCCCCTGACAAGCAGGACCCGGTCCAGGCCCTCGGTGAGGACTTCGAGGAATTCGAGGTCTGCAAGGAAAATTAACCACGATTAGCAAACGCGTTACCATGGCAACAACCCACTAAAAATTGGGGTATTTCGCTGAATTTCAGTGTTTTGTAATCTTCGTATGTAATTTAATCAGTTGAACAATAGTATGCAATTTTCTGTACGAAAAATAAACTTGCTCTCAAGGCACAGCTAAAAATTGTAAAAAAAAGTACTTACAGTTCGACTCCCCCTTCCGCTCCCCCCTCGGAGGCGCCGGTAGGTTGATGATGACAAGTTTAGCGTCCGCTGACTTGGCTTGAATCACTTCATTGAGCTTCACGGCCGTGTGCATCCGGCGGACGTTGTCCTCATCGCTATACGCAAGAATATTGGGGGATATGTGTTTACTCTCCATGGCAACTGGCCATAATTAATATGTAAGACTACTCACGGCCTCTGCTTCTCCCCCGCTGCGATCGCCTCCCGCATCTCGTCCTCCATCTTCTTCTCGGGGGTTCGCTGGCTTCCGGTGTTCTCAGAAAGGTCCGCTTCTAACATTTGCTTCTCGTTCTCTTCAAAGTGGACCTGCCATGACAACCGAACATTAAAATTCCCAAGGGTTATAAACCCTCAAAGAGCGTTAAAACCCCGGTTTCCATGCCAACCATGAAAACCGTCGCCCCATTGCCTCAGCCTTAAAAAATCACCCACCTTCCCCAGCTGCCTCTCCACCCCACCCCCAGTCTCCATCTCCAACTCGAGCTCATCGTCCTCAATGTCCCCATCCAAGCTCGACCCTGCAGGGGGAGGGACGACGCTCGGTGCGACGACTTCATCGACGAGGCTCATCCGACGTTTTTTTGTTAGGTTGAGCTCCTTCATTATCATAGAGCGCTGCTCCATTAACAGCGTTCGCTCGTACGTGTAGGCTGTGATGTCGGAGGTGGGCTGTAGAAAGTTAAAAAGGGGGTTTAGAGGGGGACTTAAGGGGGGCTTTCAATGAGAGGATTTTAGAAGAGGGGATTCCTAAAGGGGTTTTTAAGGATAAACCTTTACTAGAGCGGTTCATAAATAGGGGGATTTAGAATCCAAGATAGTCTCACCATCTCTACAATCTCCACCTCTGCATCGATCCTCAGCGCGTACAAAAACGCCCTCAAGTCCTTCTTCATCTGTATCGAGTTGTCCTCCAATTGCGCTACAGTAAAAATCCTCATCTTGCAGGATTTCCAGGTGCGGTGTTGTTTCAGTAGGAAGGGGAGGAGCATCAGGAGGCCTCCATCGTGGACGATCCACCTGTAGAGAAGATAGCGAGGAATTCTCAATGATCAGAATTTCAAAGTTCCCAACTTGTAAAAAAAAAATCAAACTCTGGTAAAAAAAGGCCCGTCATCAAATCCGCTCGTGGACGACCCACCCATCGTTGCTGTGGAACCGCCTCGCCCCCTCAAAAAAATCCCCCCACTCACCACACATCAATGTAGCCCGCGACCCGGTCCCCCGAGTCTGGGTAGAAGACGAGCCCCTTCGGCACGAGCAGCGCCATTTTTGCCGTCACGATTGAGCGGAGAAAATGGAGGAACGTTGGGGAGGTGCCCTTCTCCCTCCACGAATTCGGCCAGCCTATTAGCACGGTGTTTGGCTTGAGACCTCCGAGTCCTGCTGATTGGATTCTACGAGAAGGGGAAGATTCACAGTTGGCTAAGGTTTAAGTTGAGGTTAAGTTAAGTTGAGTATAGTTTGGTTAAGGTGAATTTTGAAGTTAAGTTAAGGTTAAGTCAAGCTAAGTTATTTAAGATAAGTTTAAGTTAAAGTCAATTTTGAAAAAAAAACTTCCATACTAAATTAAGGCCGACTTACAAACATGCCACCCCGACCTCCACCTCCGGCGCCACAATACACTCCCCGAACCCCTTAATCTTCTCCTCCTCCAACACCCTCCCAAGCACTCGCTTCACAGCCCCCGCCCTGCCCGCTTCTCTGTTCCAGCTTCCTTCCAGCACCGCACCCGCCATCGTTAGGCCTTTCCCAGCTTTTAACTGCCCAGCGAAAGTGAAGAGCTTCTTTTCCGACGGCTGTCCTTCCATGTTTGGTTTTGAGAGAATTAGGATTTGTGGGCGCCAGTTTTTCGTGTGCTGGGGGGACTCGGCGAGGCGGAGGAGGGCGTAGCGGGCGGCGGAGAGGGCGAGCCCTGTGATTCCGTCGCCCCACTCCTTTTCGGCGCTGTAGGTAATATAAAGGGGGATTTTATTATGTCTTCATGCTTTAAAGGGGGGTTTTGCCGATGACAGCGTTTATTGTGCATTTCGGCCAGGCGACAGATGCTTCTATGAAAACGGGTAAATTCGGTAACTCATTTCCATGACAACGGCGTAAAGATAATGAAGAAAACGACTTTTTCCATGGTAAAATTTGGAATCCGCAATTTCGTTTCTGACAAAAAAATTAAACTTCACTCCGTTCTTTCCATCGCAACGATCCAAACCCACCCCACCCACATGCCGAACACCAGACAAAAAGGACGGGAAAAAAACTCGACTCACCCCCTGTACTCGATGTACTTGTAAATCACCCCCGCTATGCCCATTGCCAATAAAGCGTAGTACCAGCTCGTCATGAACATTACTGTAACACAGAGCCCCAGTCCGATGCTCGACCCGATCCAGTGGTAGAACCGGAAGCGGGGTCTCCAATTTGGCGTCTTTAACAGTGTTTGGAGGGCGCAGGCGAGGTTCACGAACCCATAGCACATCAGAAAGAACATGGAGAGGAGGGGGGCCAGGTAGTCGACGTTTCCGAGAAGGACTCCGCACTCGCAGATGCCTGTCAAGTTTATAAAGGGGGCGTCGTGAGCGAGTCGAGCACCAGAGCCCACGTCGCCAAGGGCTGTGGGGCTCGAAACCTTTCGCTCCGCGGTAGCGACGTGTCCCGCCGCCCACATTCCGTAACCCGCGGGGGAGGGGTCTAAATCCCCCTAATAAAGCAGGGGGCGGCCCGCTACCGCGAAGCGAAGGATTCGAGCGCCTCGAGGACCCCCAAAGTGGGACGACGCCACCAGAGATATCCACTCACACAGCGTCAGCAGCAACGCCCTCGTCGGCTCGCCCTTTGCGCTCGAGACTTGAAATGGCTGCAAGAAAGGGATGATGTTGTCCCTGGCAATGGCTTGCAGTAATCGCGGAGCCCCCGTCAGTGACTGCAGCCCTGCCCCGATTGTTGATAGAAAGGAGCCTATTAGAATGACCCACTCGTTGGGCCACGCAATGTTCGCGACGACGAGGCGGCCTCCGATTGACTGGCCGAACCTGCGATTTGTGGGGAAAGAAAACGGTCAGAATGATGATCAAAGATGGTGGAAAAAATGGGCGGGAGTGGGAAGAACTGGTCGAAAATGAAAAAAAAATAGGCGAAACTGAAGACAAACAAGAAAAACCGGCCACTGGGACCACCACTTACTTATCCCTCAGTAGATAATTATCGACAGTCCCCCCAAACAGAACGACACTCGACAGATACACAGTGGAAGTCGTCAAAATCGCGCCAATCGTCCCGATCGGAATGGATTTCTGGGCGTCGGCGAGGTCCCCTGAGCGGTTCGAGCCGGCCATGATTCCTGTGTTTTAGAAAAGAGGTTGGCGGAAATATTAGAAAAGAAGACGGAAAAATTGTAAAAAAAATTGGCGCTGAGTTAAAAAAATAATCTTGAAAAACAGGAGAAAAACCAGTTGACCCTTAAAAAGAAATTCGGACGGTCGAGTGATTGTTCCTTCTTGACTCGGGGGGCAAACCCCTGAACCCCCCCCTCATCAAAGGAAAAAGTCGGGCCTTCGCAAAAAAAAGAGTTGGACCTCTGGCTAAGAAAAAGAAGGTCAATCAGGCCTCGGTTCCCAAAAAGTCCAAGAAAAAACTGGGCCCTAAAAATAGTTCAAGCTCAAAAAAACCTGACCTAACAAACTTAAACAAAGTCGCCCCCCCCCAAAAAAAAAGTAAAAAGAAACCACAAAAAACCGCCCCCACTCACCCGTCACACTTGGAAAGAAGATCCCCACCAGAATCGTAAAACTCGTTGTAATGTCAATCACAACCTGATTGTACGTCTGCCCGTCCTCATTCGAATTCTCCTCCTCATCCGGCCCCGTCAGCAAGTCCCCTTTCGATCTGAAGCTTGGCAGCAAATTCTCGTAAAGCACCCCCGAGCTAATCCCTTTTATTCCTTTGACGACAGACGGATCGTTAGCCTGAAAGTACGGGTCGCACGTGTGAATCTCGTCTCCGGTGCAGAACTCCCTCCATAACTCTCCACGTGGTTCTTTCGTGCAGTTTGCGACTTGCAGAAGGAGGCGTTGGCCGAGGACGCACATCCTAGAAGATAATTGACAGATAGGTGAGGTTAGGTTACGGTAGCTGGGTGGGTTTGGGCGCTTGGGAGGCCCTGGGAGGCTTTCTCAGGCAAGTAACGGGTGGTGGCCGTCCAATTCAGAAAAACCGCTGTTAAAATGGTGAAAAAACCATTTTACAGAGGCCTGCCTGAGAGAATACCTCGAAAACCCCCTTCCAGCCGCGCCCCGTAATAAATAAAAAAAACAACTCACTGCAACTTATCGTTCCCACCCACATTCACAAAGATCCCAATGTAAACCGCCAAAATGCTCAGGATGACACAGGCTAATGCGACGCTCGCAAACTTATTAACAAACTGCACCCCGATGTAGACGATGAACCCGATGCAGATTAGCAGCCCCGTTCCATAAACCCGGTAGTTGTTGTACATGTTCTCCGGGACGTTCGTATCCCCAAAGATGGAGATGAAGGGGGCCATGTAGGTCTGGAATTGTTTTAAGAGAGAAATCGGGGTTAGTGGAGGATTTTGGGGGAATGAGAAATTTCAAATTCTCCCAATCAAATCATTTTTCAAAGAGAGCAGTTCCCCGAGCAACTGAATTTAGAAAAATTTCCAACCCCCGCAAAAAGTTGTAATTTCCCTGGCAATTGATTTTTTTTAAAGAAAGCCCGCCAAACAATTAAAGAGGAGAAATTCTCAAAAATACCCGCCCAAAAATATATTAAAGGAATTTCAAAAGTCCCCCGCCATGGCAACTTACAATCAATATCTCCACCGCTCCCACGATGTACATGGCCGCCGCCAGCGTAGTCCCGATATAAAACAGGATCCCCACCGCCCCTCCAAACTCCGGTCCCAGACTTCTCGATATCATAAAGTAACTCCCTCCCCCCGGCACCACCCCATTCGTCGCTATGGCAGACATGGAGATGGCCGTGAGCATCGTGACGCAGCAGCACATTAGTACGATTGTGAAGCCGAGGAGGACACCGGCTGTCCCGACGACCCAGGTGAGTCTGCGTGTAGATACATTAGAAGTTAGGTTAGGTTCCCATTGCGGGGTGCGCAGTTAGGTCAGCGGCGACGGAGTCCACCTGTGTTAATTTCCCTATCACCATGTCTACCGTGTTGGGCATTTACGAGCGCACCCCGCTAAAATGGTCCTGCTAAATATCTGCCAACCCACTAAAACGAAACTAAAATTTCAATTCGGCGAGCAACCCGCTAAAAGCGCCCCGCTAACGAAACTGCCGTTACCATGACCCTACTCACCTTATAAAAAGAATCACCCCAAATATATTTTGAATACATGGCAGATAAACCCCAATAAAAGTCCCCATATTTGCAGATTTGGGGGCCTCAACTCCTCCATTTGCTCCGGGTGTGGGTTGAATGCTGGAGGCGTAATTAGCCAAAGAGTGGATTATGTTTGGTAGTAGTTGGGTTGATTGTTGTTGTTGTTGTTGTTCCGCTTCCTCTTCACTAAATAGGTAAAGGTTATGGCTGTACGACCCAGTCTTGGATAAATTTGTAGAGGGGGGTTGTAGTATGAGTTTGCTGTCGGAGAGGGACCCGTGGGTGGCATCTGTGAATTGGGAAAAAGTTTGAATTAGAAAAACCTCCCGAAGGTCAGAGACGGTCAGCGTGCCCCTCATGCTCTCTTGAGAATAGCGCCCTCGCCCAATCTTTTTACCTGACTTGTCCTCCAGACCACGCCCCCCACTCCCCGTAACCGACCCGGGTAAAGAATGGGTCGACCCACCGCCAGAGCGGCGGAGCGCTTCGGTTGACATCTCAATGGCTCACACAGGTTTCACACGCACTTTTAGGCTCACTTTGGGGCATTGTCAATCAGGGACCGAGAACGGGGAAATCGAGAGCCCGATAATAGCGAGAGTATCGTTTCTGTCAGGTTAGGAAGTGCAGTTTCGGGCGCCCGACGAGAAGGGCGTCTGCACTCTTGAAGAGAGAAATTTTGCGACTCTGCCAAAAAAAAACGGTAGACGGGGGAAACCAGTTCAGACTGGTCTCACATGCATCATGCATTCTACAGCACTCCTGCTAGAACCCGAGTAGAGAGGAGTGGAACTGGGCCACGACGCAGGCGTACTCCGGAAGCTAGAGTTCAGTAGTTCAAAGACATTTGCACGGAGGAGCTCTAGTGCACCAAGCACAGCGCACCGAGAAATGCTCTCTCCACCACGTCGTTGTACTCGTAGAGCCGAGCTGCCACCGTGCATCACACATCAAACAGCTGCAGAGCAAACTTTCACCGCGCTGCTCCTCATCGGCTGCTCGTGGTTACAGCCAAAGAATTTTTGAGACACCTATGACAACCACGGCTCTGTCCTCGCCTCTCTCCGGCTGGAATATGCTCTGGTAATCCTCCTGCTTATCACACGACCATGGCAACGTGGGGCGACGGTGGCGGACTTTGCCAAGTATTACGGTAGCCGTAGCTGGGCCGCTGAAAAACGCTTCCTATGCTCACGCCCCATTCTCAAACGAGAACAAGCCCCGCCTCGTTTACATTTGGGCTTAGGGGGGGGGCAAAACCGCACGCCCCCCGCCATCGCTCCTGAAGCGAGCCGGCCGAGCAATGGGGCCCTATTCTCACTTCTGTATGCTGGCGATGGGGTCCGTTTTTGCTGGGACCATCAGTGTGGAACAAACTGGAGGGGGGCCATCGAAACGGTATCGCGTGCCGCCCGTATATTTTGCTGCGCGGGGGCGCTGTTCTCAACTTTGACTTTATAGTGGCAACCCGGCAACTGCGACTTACTCACCCTTCACCCTCCCGCGCTGTCTTCGTGGGTGGTCGCCTTCGTCAGTCTTTGCCTCTGCAGTCTTCATCGTGGCTGGCGTTGGTTGGTCATCATCATCTTCCCCCCTCAGCGTCACGTCATCCCCTCCAACCTCCTCGCAAACATCACTCCCCCCACTCAGATAACTGCACTCACCACTGGCTAGACTAGCTATACCTTGATTGGTTCTCCCACTGGCGCCACTCAAGTAACCATGGGTATTGGCACTGTTAGGGAGAGATTCAGATATCAAAGTGTTGAGGTCAGAGCAGTCCCAGAACCCCTCTGAAGAATGACTGGCTGGCGTGAGGAATTTGATGGAGGAAATGGAGCTCATCTCGTCAAAAGTTTAAAACAGCACTGGAAAGTCAGCCGCCCGCCTGCTCATCACTCCCAGTTGAATCTCGAGTTTGTAATTCACGACCCCAACTCTGGTGGTGTCCGAGTGTAGTTGCTCGTTGCCGTGGTCACGATTGGAATGGTCGCCATTAAGGCTTCTGGTGGAGCCACTCGTGAAGCACTTGGGACTGAAATTGGAACCATGGTCTATGAAAGTTTGCGAATTCTGCTGCTGCTCCACATTTTCGAAAACCCGTTCGCGAATTTCGCGATCGTACTTTCTCTGCCGTCGCTGGCGCATGCGTACTGAAGCCACGTGCTTTGCTCCGTGTTTCCCAGAATATCTTTTTCCACAATGCACTTTGGGGAGAAAGTTGAGATGAGAGCTCATTTTCAACTCGCGGTTCAAATTGAGGGCGTTCAACTCGCGCCTGGACCCAATAAATTTCATCGAAAAAAATCATCACCCCGGTCTTTTATTCACATTCATTCTCATAGCAGCCACACCCAGAAGAGAAAAGAGAGACACAATCATCATCGACTTAAAGTAGGGGAAGGATTGAGAGAGAAAGCGAGGAGGAAGCCACGCACACAGCCGCCTAGTATCTCTTTAGAAAATAGCTTATCTTAGTGGAAATGTTTCTCATGGAGCAAATTGTATGTGGAGAGAATGTGAATTTGAAGCACCCGGTCGTCACTGTAGCAATTAAAAGTTATTTTTGTTGAGCACCCCGCTGCGGCCGTCCATTCGCCTGTCATCAGAACTCTGTGACGGCCGCCCCCTGCCCACTTCCACGCCTCCGTTGTCAACTCGTCGACCCGGCCGGCTTTAAAGTGGAGCTTGAGGACTGCGACACGGAGGAGCTGTCTGAGGAGTACGCCCCAGTGCTGCCGGAGTGCGGATGGTGATGGTGGTGGGCGCCGGGGTGGTGGAGGTGGTCTGAAAATTAAATTTGGGTTGTTAGTACTTTTTAGGGCTCTCCCACCCACAAAAACTTCTCTTTGAGGGTCCAAATTTTGAGAATAGGGAATTTGAGAAAAACTTGCAACTCTCCAGAGAAATCATTCCATACGAAAACTTTGCTCGAGAAAATCTCGAGGATAAGGCCCCCATTGGGAAAGCCTCGTAACCTGCAGACTACGCAAACCCGACGAAAGAAATTGGAGAATAAGACCCCATGGAAACATCCCAATCCCTGCCTTGAGGTCTTGGAAAAGCCCTTGGAAAAGGACCATGAGACCCCGGCCTCCTTCATGTGTCAAACTCACCCCGATTACACGCAACCGCCCCTGCACCCCCTGCAGGAGGACTTCCCACCAGCAACCTCTCCTGCTCCGGGTCGAATTTCTTGAGGATGGAAGCCTTTGACTTTTCTTTCACAGAGTTGTACTGCTGCCTCCTCATCGGGATGGACTCTATACTGGAGCCCCGCTGGGAGGAGGCTGCGGCGGAGGGTTTCTACGGGGAAAACACATTTTTAAAGATCCTTTTTTTTTGTTTAAATATCCTTTTTTTGTACTCAGAATTTAGAACTCACCTGCCCCCCTCCACCGCCAAACCTGGCCCTCTTTAATAATCCACCCGCACCCATCTTTGTTGATCCTAATTTAGGGCTCTCCACCGCCCTCAACCCCTCCTCAATACTCGTCGATTTCCTGACACCTGCAGGAGCCTCTTTTGCGGGGCTCCTCTGCCACTCGAGCAACTCCTCCGAATTAAACAACTGACAGCTGACGTAAGTATCTGATGACTCGACGCTCCCGTGGAAATCCGGTTCACGTTTGTGGTTATAATCAGGCCACGGGGCGGCCGATGAGCAGAAACAGCAGTCGTTGTCATAGTCGTTATATGTGGGAGGTTTTTGCTGGTGGGAACGGGAAGAGGGTGCCTCCTACAAGATACGAGAATGATTAGGAAACTCGAATTTTTCGAAAATCTCCGCAATGGCAACCTTGACAATTTTTTATATTACCTTCAAACTCCCATCCACCGCCTCCAGAACCCCTTCTATCTGTAAGTATTGCTTCGACTTTCCGCTGTCGTAGTTGCGGTAGCAACCCGTTCCTGTTGAGGTGGATTTGGGCCGTGAATCTTCTCCTCCTTCATCTCCACCGCGGAGCGAGTTGGCGTCCGACATGTTGTGGCCTGGGGAAACAATTTCCCGGTTCTTTTAAGAATCTCGATATTTTTGTAGGAGTTTAAAAAAAAATCGCTCGCGACTTTGAAAAAGAATGGCGACTTTGAAAAAAAGGATTCTTCCGCTGATTTTTACAAATTCTGGAAAAGGCTCGCCCTGGCACTGTGAAAGAAAAACTCACCCGTATCGACAATCACATCGATAATATCCATCGATTTCGCAAAGGCGTCCCTCAAAGATTTATTCTTATCCCCCCCACCAGCACCTGCCGCTGAGGGCACATCCCCGCCAAAACTAACAATACTCCCCTCTCTCTTTGCTCTTTCTAACGCTTCCCTCCTCTTCAAAGCTTTTTCCCTCCTCATCTGGTTCTTGTAGAACTCTGCGAAATTGTTCACGATGATGGGGATGGGGAGGGCAACGACGAGGACGCCACAGACGCAGCAGAGGGAACCTAGACAACAAGGAATTGGCGGGATAAATTCAAATTCAAATCTCGAATCGAGTCTGGGGCCTCACCAATCATCTTCCCAACGAGAGTAACCGGAAACACATCCCCGTACCCCACTGTCGTCATGGTAATCACCGCCCACCAGAATGTGCTCGGGATGGAGCTGAAATCTGCATTCGTTTCCCGCTCGGCGAAGAATGCGAGCGAGCTGAAGATTAACACTCCCATCGCGAGAAACAACATTAGCAATCCGAGTTCTTTGTAGCTGTTTCGTAACGTGAATCCTAATGATTGGAGACCGGTGGAGTGCCTTGCAAGTTTGAAGACACGAAGGATTCGCATTATACGGAAGACCTGTGGAGTATTATTTTGGAGTTACGTTTCCATGCCAGATGGTGGGCTTTTCGGCGGGGAGGTTTTTTCCCAAATTTTTTAAATTGCGGAATTCTTTTTTGGAATTTTTATTTTAAATTGCGCTATTCTTGAAGGGCATTTTCTTTGAAAGAATTTTTTAGTTTCCTCTCGTTGTTTCCCGGGAGATTTGAATTTTTTTAAAAATTGTCTCACCTGAATAATCCTCCGCACATCCGCTATATGCTCAGACGCTCCCCCGGTATGCTTCTTCGTCTGACTCAAGAACAGACTCACAAAGTAAGGTAGGATAGCGAGTAAATCAATGTTATTCAGCCCTCCCTGAAGGAACTTGCACTTGTCCGGACTGGCTAATAACCTCAAAACGTACTCGAGTGTGAACCACGTGATGCAGACCTCCTCAACGAGAGCTAAGTACTTGTTCTCAACCCAGAGTTCATCTTGTAAATTAGTTATATTAGCTGACTCGTTCTCGGGGATCCGCCACCCTCGATTTGGGTGCATCAGGCAGATTGTAGTGTTGGGCTCGGAGCAGTCTTGGTAACCGGGCATTGTGTTCAAAGTAAGGGCGATAGTAGAGAGGACGATAAAGAAGATGGAGATGACGGCGACGACCTGCGAGGAGGAAAAATTGGAATTTTGAAAATTGGCGGCGATTTTTTTTACGACTTTGAAAATTTTGTCGCGGTTATGGGAAATTCTGGTTGGAAGTTTCCGATTTGGGCTGTTTGGCGGGACTTTGAAAAAAATTGTGTTTTGGGACATTTTGTTTTGTTTCTGAAATTTGAATTTTGGCAGGGGGTTATTTTTTCTAGGTCTTTCGACAAGGTTCGGGCGCAACCCTGATCTGAAATTTGGCGGTTTTTCCCCTCCAAATCCTATTAAATCACACGTCTGTTGAGGACTCGGTTGTCGGTCGCCTCCCTCCGCGCCTCACCCACAAATTCGTTGGGAGACACTATCAGACAGAGGGCGACTTTGCCTTACCCTCGCGTGTAACGGTATGGTCCGGCGCAAGCGCCGGTAGTGTCTTACCGCCAAAGGCGGCGTTACCGCGGAGTGAAGGATTCGAGCGGCCTCTGCCGCTCGACTTGTCCTCCCCCTTCATATCTTCTTACCCTCGCCGGAAACGAACTGGTAGGCTTCTCTAGCAAATCCCAAATGTACTTTTTCCATTTTTCTATCCTTCCATCCCCAAACATCTCGTCCTCCTCATTCTGCTTTAAAGACTCCGCCTCCTTCCGCATCTCCTCCCAGACGTGCTCTTTCCGCTGGTGGTACTTGTGCTGGCAGCAGGTTTCCAAATAGAGTTCGTCGATGCCCCTGCAAAGAAGACACTACTTGCTAAGAGGCTACTTTGCTACCGGAGAAGAGAGATTCTTTGGTTATTATCGAGCTGGAGATGGACGTTGTCAGGGCCACATCAGTCCAGTTCACGCGAGTCTAAATGGTCAAAAAGTCAGAGTCTCAGTTTGGTTGCAGGGTACGGCCAACTCCTTTCGAGTTTGTTCTCGAGGCCACTCTCGTTCCAGCCGTCTCCAAGTCGTTTGCAGTCAGAGAAAGTGAGGAAGGTCACTCCCGTACACTCCTCAAATTCGGGAGTCTCTCCTCTGGAGAAATGTCGGGGCCGTCCTATTAGTATCGTCCTTCCGTCACGCCGACATTTAATTTAGACGGGGTCAGGATTTGGTCCCACTGTCAGAGAGTCGTCCGAACGCTTTTTCAAAGTCGGGGAGAGTCCCTCCAGAGTGCTCCACACCGAAAAAATGTTCCGGACGCGTGTCCAGGGTCTTTATCGAAATGCTTCAGCACTTCTCCAGAGTCATTCGTCCCGGAGTCACAATGTGCTCCAAGTCTCTCAGGAAAAGTACGGATTCCAGAGTCCATTAGAGAGTCCATGAAGGGTCAGTAACCTACGGGCGTCCCTCCCAATAAACTCACCAGTACTGCAAATCCTCACTGAACGCCAACACGCACATCTCGTCCACAAGATGCAACTTCCCCGTCCGGTAGAAATTAAGAATACTGGAAAAAGACTTTGGGTGTCTATCGAAAAAGTACTCGTTCTCCATTATCGAGTAGTCATCGCAGATTTCTAGAAGTTGTTCGTGCGTTCCGCACTCGTAGTGCAGTTGTCCCAGCCTTGTATGGGGCAGCCTATCCAGAGTTGTCCAAAGTACTTCGTGCTTCACACCCCCAACATTCAATATTACTCGATTGTGTGTCTGCTTGCAGCGGAGGATGGTGAAGGGGGAGGGGTGAGGGTACTGGGAATGATAAAGAGAGCAATGGTTTAGTGCTTGTTGGCGTGGCGCCAGTTTAGGATCTTGCTATTGAACCTGGTATTGCTGCGCCTGTGAAGCGGACGGCACTGGCGCCGCCGTGGTTGTGACAAACAGCTCGTCGAGCCCTCCGTCGTCCTCCGCTGCTGCTGCGGCGCCTCCATCCGCCATCCCCTAGCCAGGGACCTCAAGAGTGGAGGCCGTGAATCTCACGTTCGAGTCGTCCTACTCAACTCCTCGTCCATGGCAACAGCGTCGAATTCTCGTCGAAGATTCTTTCGTTAAGAAATTCGCTGAACGCTCCGCTACAAACTATAGAGACTCTAGCGAAATGAGTTTTGCAGTGCAGCCAGTCAGCAGCGTGTATGCCATGCGAGAGTCCTGCGTCCGAGTTCTAGAAATGCGAAAGCCACTAGCTCAGTTGCTCTACTTGGCACACTTCTCGTGCACTGCCGTCATTGTAGCAAAGTTGCTGCTGCAGAATAGAGCCTCGCTCCCATCGTTATTGCTGCTCCACGACTCTCGCGTGTAATCTGGCGCACCGCACATGCGTGTGGCGAACTCCCGCTTTATTGATCGAAGTCTGCGAATATGTGCAAGTGCGAGTGGAGATTTCGCGAAATGCGAGTAAATAACACAGTGTGGGCTTCTCAAATAGGCTTATCGCACAGGAGTGCGTATGATGGTTTCTCCCGTGCACGCGATTCCTCCCGTAATTACCGTGGAACGGTGGCTGGCACGGCGACCCGCAAAAAACTCACGGCTGACAAACACTCCCAATCTCTCAAGTTATTTATTGTTACCACAGCGACAGCAAAAAAAAATTGAAACAATTAGGGCCGCTACTCTGCCCTTTTCGGTTTGTATGGCATCGCCAATTGCATTGTTTGTACAGAGCACGCGCTCGAGGTCCTGACTCGGGAGCATGGCAACGAGAGGGAAAAAGAAAGCACATAACGATGACAAGCTAGCTGTACGATGCTAACAATGGTCCCCAGGCCTTTACACACTAACTATAATAGCTGAAAGCACAAATACAAATCTCGCCAGTTACTCCTCTCATTGGCAGCGGAATTTTTCCTAAATACACGTTTTTATAGTACCAAAAAGCGTTGTCTTTTTTTTTGCTTGGTTTTTTTTGGAGTATCTCCATGGAGACTTCTGCGGGGAATCTCTATGCAGATAGAAAGAATCTCTACGGCAACTCACTCCGCCTCCCTCGAGCAGATCGAGTCCTCAATGTAGTCTGTTATTTCGGGTGGGGGGACGCGTTTCTTCTTCTGTTGTGAGTGGGCGGATTTGCGCTGCAATTTTAGTGCAATCATGAGTATGGAGCCATGGGAACGGCTTCACAAAAATTCCCATTTATAACCTCACCTGAAGCGAGAACCGCCTCCCAATGCCTGCACCTCCCCCACTGGCAGTTAGTTTTCTCCCACCCCTCCTCCTACTAATGTGGGGATTGTCTAGCCTCATCGTTTTCGATCTTAGCAATTCCAGCTGGGTGTAGACGCGTTTCAACTCGGACTGCGGTAAGAAATTCAGGCGCCAAATTTCAAAATCAGTTTAAACAAGAAAACAACATTCGCGAGTCCTCACCCGAATCTCCCCCGCCTCCATCTCATCCAGGTTTATATTCTCAATCAGCTCATTATTATAAATCTTGCGTTGTTGTATAGTCCCAGGGCGTGTCTTCAACTCCTCAGTAGCAGCATTTAACTTGCATCCATATAAAATGAAGATGCAGAGTCCCCCCAGCAATACTCTCACAAGCTCTACCCACATTAATAAATAAGGGACCATACACCAGCAGACTAAATAGACGAGACCTGATGCTAGATCAGTTATGAGTAGTAGCAAGTAGTTTTTATCTAAACCCCCACTTCTGATGACCCAGCACTCGTATAATGCTACTGTTGCCAATAGTAATTCTGAGACTAGTGTTACTATTAGAAAGTACGAGTTGCTACAGGGAGATGGCGAGTGGCTGGATAGATAAGCCGTGACTATAATAAGCATTAAGAATAGGTAGCGCAGTAGGTCTTTTTCACGAACGATCCACCTGTGTGCTTTGCGTGTCCTCCACTCGACGAGGGATCTGCAGGTGGGGAAGAGAAGTGGTTAGCTATACGGGGGCAACACATTCTGTCGTTACAATTATCTTACTTGTAGTGGATGAGTAACACACCACCATAGCAACAGATGTAGCCTAATTCTCTTAACCAAGCTCCGGCTGGACAGCTGTACAATTTGGTTGTGGGGCTTACTGCTAGGAGGCTGCTCCCTACAACTAGTAAAATGTGGAGTCTCCATAGTGAGAGGGCCTGTCGGAAATCAAGAGGATTCAAGACTGCTCATGACCGCCAAAGATGATCGCGGGACTCACCTTACACTTCCTGTACTTGTGGATTAGTACTAATAGCACTGCATTCACTAATAAGAGTAGTATGCTCCCCGTCAGGGAAGTGATCCTCAACTCAAGTGGTGGACTACCTCGGGAGCAGTCTCCTTCGCACTCTTCCGCCATCACAATTTCAATGGACTCCCCCTTGTACAATACACCATCTTCACTATAACTCTTCTCGAGTTGCAAGTCACCCTCACAGTTTAATAAACGGGGGTGGTGGGAAAGTAGAGAGCAGAGTGTCGAGTTCATCTCTGGCGGATCCTGCTGCTGGTGGGGATTTATGCCACTGGACAGGGAATGATTGAAATGTGTGAGAGAAACTCACGATCGATAATTCTACTACTGAGGATGCGCTGTTTCTCCTCTCCTCTCTGTAGAGTAACAGACCGGTAGGTGGCGCGACTTTCTCCAACCCTGACTTTCATCCCCTACTTTCTCACTTTTCACTGCTCAACTGCAACCTGCTGCGGGGAGACCATGAAAAATCCTACGACATGATCATATCGCCATAGTTTCATGATTAGTAGAGTGACGATATGCAAATAAGAATTAGCGACGGGATTGTCTTTTATTAGAGCGCTGCGTACGAGCAAAGACTTTGGAAAACTCCAGCGGGGGGACGGTAATCCGCAGTCTTTTCAGGGAGATTTGCGGAGAGCTTTGGCCATCCAATCTCAGTGGGACTTTAGATCCACTTTTAAAAGTGATATTTGGCGAGAATGGTCACCACTGGGAGTGGGGGACTTTGGTGGAACAAACCGGGATAGTCCGGGGAAGAGTGCCGGGGCGATTTGCAAAGTGGGACCTGAAAGTAGAGTAGTGAGTGAGCTTTACGACTGTTTACTCCGACTCCCCCACTCACCATGGTTGCGGGTCGCAGGTTCATTTGAGTCGGGAGGCCCTTCCGAAAATCACACAACTTGCGAGTGACTCGGCGGAGAGACTTTTCTGCAGAGAAATTTTTTGAGTCCTCGAGAAGAGGGCGGTGGCGGGAGTTTTGTGACGTGTCCCAGAGCCTCCCCCAGGTTCGGCGACGTCCAAGACACTCTTTTAACAAGACTCCAAAGGGGTCAAAGGGGGGTTTTAACCGCAGTCCTTATTCCCAGAATAGAAAAGTCTGGAGGCGGATCTCCGCACCCGAGCACTATTCGTGACAATGCTGCAGCGTGGATCATCACACTCCACTGCGACTCTTCCACGGCGGTCACCCCCCTGCAAGAAGAGTGTGGTTGCAATCAAAGAGTGGCGCTCCTCCTCGTCAACCTGCGAATGGAGTTACGCTGACAGTTACGTCTGCATGGCTTACGTGCTTCCACCACCACCAGCAGAGAACCCTTCAGCGTCGAGATTTGAAAGTCTAGATTCTTTGCAGTGTCGACGAGCCTCCACTCGCGTTCTCCACGACAAAATTGCGCCACCACTTCCAAATGACACTACCTCCAGAGTTCTCGTCGGGGAATTTCGAACCCGCACACGTACTCACACACGAAAGCGTGCAGCGAAAAAACCGAGCCAAGAACTGCAAGTGTGCAGAGAGAAAAAAAGTGTTCTCCCTCACTCTCTCTCCCGTCTAATTAAAGAGCCCGGAGTTTGCGCGCTCCGTGCAGCAGCAGAAAAAGAGTGGAAAAAAAATTCCCCCTCCACCGTCTCTTTTATTAATTAGTCTCTCCTACTACTCTGGTTGTTGGTTTCTGGATTATATGCAAGAGCTCTGCAAGCGAGGAGAGGAGAAGAAAAAATGCATGACTCACGAAGTGGAGAGAAATTAAAGCACGGCACGCGATTAGTTTTTTTTCCTTTCGCTTCCCCGTTTTTTTTTCTGTGGCTGGCCGGGGCTCATTCATTAGTCGCTGCGCAGGAGTCGAAGGAGTCGGACGGAGCTGATTTTTTTGTGTTTGTTTCCGTGTCGGTGCAGAACCCGCTGGGGACTTGTGGAGTTTGCCCCCCTGAAAACTGGGGAAGAATTCGGGTAAGCCCTCGCAGATTTTTCGCAGCGCCAGTTGGTGGGGATAGCGGCCAGGAGACTCACTCACAAAGTTCCTTGGCCTGGGGGTCTTCTCGGTATGGGGAGACCCTGAATAGGCTGCGCGAAATTGACAAGCGTTAATTTCGAGTACAGCACAATTTCTTCCACCGCTCCCGCATCAGCACACATCCCGGGGATTTACTCTTTTAATTATGTTCTTGCGTGTGCGCAGCAGCCTACAGCAGAATAAGAGTGTGCTCCGTGCACGAAAACGAGTGTGTGCACGATGCAGTAAGAGTGGGGTGATTGATTTTTTTGTTTTGGTTGCGAAAAAATTGGGGAATTTCTGTCTTGGTAACTCTGGCGACTTTGGCGAGAGTGGGGTTGCGGGCCGTCTCCATGTGACGATGGGGGGTTGATTGCCAGTGAATTGTGAATGGCTGCCGATGGAGCTACGGAAAATTTTCTAAATTTTGGGAAATTTATGGGCGAGGGCGTGCCACTTTTTCTGGTTCCGCGACTATTTCAGAATCTAGCGACCAATTCCAAAGTGTCCATGCAAATTACCCAAATTCTCACCTTTTCAATCGCTCGGGCCGCGACGACTCGGCCCCGTGACTAAATTAAGGCTGGGGACCTCCGGGCTGAATGGAGTGGAGTATGCATGAAATTCGCCGCAAAATTCCGCGGAATACGCTGCGCTCGCGTTTGACCCAGGTTGCGGCTTCCCGAATCCGGTTTTTATTAAGTACGCTGGAATCCACCGAGTTTGGAGTACCCCGTAAAATCCTCTTGGCTCCCATCGGACACTCCCGACATGCGAGAGCAACGACGGGCAAAGTGACTTTTCATCTCCAGCTGAAACTGCTGAGCCGATTTCCGCAGCATACATGCAAGAAACTGCCACATCGGCCGATTCGTAATTCGCAAGGTGTGCAATTCCCGAGAGCACTGCTGCTCCAACACTCCAAAATCTCCGAAACTCCGCACGGTGAAACCCCCACGAATGGTTGCTGCTGCACGAAATTATCTCTTCAGTGCTTGCGATTAATTAATTCGGGGGCGCTGTGGCTATTTTTAGCCCGAGTTTTTTTAATTGCTTCTCTCTAATTCGTTCAAGTTGGCTCGGTTGCAAAAAAACAGAGTCGGAGGAGAGTGTGAGCGAGTTTTTGTAGACACTGCGAGTCATTTTTTTCACACACGTACAGAACCTTTGAACGAGTAAGAGCCACGGGAGGTGGCGCTGGCTGTTCATAGAGGATGGAGCCGGGATGAAATACGAGGGAGAGAAAGCGAGAGATCAGAGCGAGAGAAGTTGGCAGATGGCGACCGATCCACTCTTTGTCGGGGAGCGGAGGACGGAGTGTAGTAAAGAGAGCGGAGACCGGTGGATGATGTGAGAGAATCTGCTCCGATCCAATTCGAGAGTCGTGCATGGGGAAATTATACAAGTCTTGAGTATCGGTGATTTATTGGTTCATACTCGATCGATCTCTATGATTATATGCAAATTAGCGTTGAGCAATGGAATTTCGCCCCGGAGGGTCGAGTGTTAATAAAACTTTTGAGATTCTCTGAATTCTGGCAAAGGTAAAAGAGCCCTCGGTGGAAGCCCTCCCCTGACCCCGTTCGAGCCGCCATTCTGAAGCCGCAATTGTCTGCAGTTTTGTCCGGACTGCTACTGCTGCCAGGGCGATGGGTTTTGTAACCGCAAAAGCAATGATCCAAGTTCGTTGACGAAATTGTATATTATCGTCCATTAGCATCGCTACTCATCCAGTCAAAGTGCGCACTCTCAAAATAAAACTCTGCATACATAAGAATTTTAATGTACTTTGTTAATTGCGCCCGACTGTGTACAGGATTTCTGGGTTCAACTCCTCATCAACCGAACGCAATCGGAGAACTTTGCATGCACACTCGTGTTAATTGTCGTTGAGTTTTATAAATCGAGTGCGTTGCACTCTCAACTTCTTTGTCATCTCAAACACAAATCTCTATCAGACACTTCATTTTAGTTGCGAGTTTTCGAGATCACGACTCTGCTCGAGCGTTTGGGAATTTTAACAGCAGCGAGAATAGTGCACTGCAAAACGTGGCCCAGGTGAGCACGGACGGTGGGGGGAAAGGAATTCCGTAGGAACAACCATCCAAAATAAACGCAGAGTGATTATCATTATCATCGAAATACAAGACACAATCATCATTTTTTTCCCTAATATTGTAATGAGCGAAGGAGAATCGTCTGCAGTGTGGCTGTTGCTCTGGCACAGGAGAGAAAAAATTATCATTAGCGATAATTGTATTAAGAAAGAAGCGTACAAGAGCAGCACTGGCCTGGAGCGGAATACATGAGGACAATGCAGAGTAGAGAAAAAAGGTGGAGGCAAAGCGGACGAAAGCGACCAATCGTTTTTTATCTTATCTCCGCTGTGTAAGCAGAAGAGAGTTTAATGCTCACTGCTCAGAGCAGAGCACACTGCTCGTCCTCTCCTTTTTTCTCCATTAATTAAACACGACCGATGTGCATACCTTCTTTTTTTAACTATGGGCTCTAATTTCCCGAGTGTAGAACACCTCCACACGAAAATGAAGCAAGAGAGCACAAGGCTTAAGCGCAAAAGTGCGGGGGGACTACGCTTGTTTTTTCAACATCGTCTCTCACTCAAGAGAGCACAGAGTCTCCTTGGTTAATTGCCCCGCACGTTTCCCCCAAGAGAAGAGAGTGGTGGAGGGAGTGCAATATAAATTAACGCTCCTCTCCTTTTTTTAATTCCGATCCCCTTTGCGTTTAATTTTAAGAGCTGTATTTCTGGTGGTGGAGGGGGTTTTGGAGTAATTAATTCCACCCGCATACTGCTTTTTTTTCTCTTGCTCGTGTTCTCGGCTGTCCAGCTCCGTGGTCTCAGCAGTGACTCGCCGACTCTTGACCGGACCACTGAGACCGGCTTCCCCCTAGCAACCTCCGCTGTACTCCTTTGACTTTTGAACAGTGTTTGTAAACAGAGACGGACGGTGGTCACGTGTCCAGAGTCTCTTTTACCGAAAGGCTCCACCGTGCAGTTCACCGCAGTGTTTGACCCGTGCCAAAAGTGCTCACGCTCTAGGAGAAGAGCAGTGCTTTCTCAAAAAAAAACTCACGGAAACCTCGCCACCGAATCGCCGCTTTCGACAGACGGGGGTACGTTTATGATTTAGACGCTTGGAACGGAGCTTCCTCAGTCGTTCATTGTTTTCGGGCGGGGGGCTGAGCACTGGCCGGTTTTCAGCAACCTCGGTCTCAAGTGATACAAGACACTGAGACCTCAAGTCTCAGTGTCTCGATCGCTCTTTTGTGCTCCATTAGCGCGGACTCCCAAACTGCTCCGCGAATTGAGACCGCCATGAGTGGCGGTTGCCTTCCATCTGCTCAGTTTTCGGTGTGCGCAGTTTGCCCGACATTTTCCGATTGTGCAATGATTGCCTTCCTTGATTTGCCTTCAATGATTGTGCATCCCCGTGCCTTCAGTCATTGCCCCGCATCATGTCTCGCCGTTTCCGTTCCGGCCGTCTCCGCAGAGTACTTTTGCAAAGACAGCGGAGGGGGCACTGCTTGCAATTACCAGATTTAATTACGGGGGTTTGCATGCGTTAGTAGTTGTGCCAGTGGAGTCCGAGAGTAATTGCGACTGTAATTACAAGATTGCAATCTGCATGGGCTCCTCATTAATTCTCGCGCCCGGAGAGTGAGTCTCTTTTTATGGAATTCCGGGATAAGGAATGCAGAGAGAAGAGAAATGCAGACAAGGGGATATTCGGAGAGATGAGATCCGAGATGAGAGACGGTGAGGGAGAGCAGCGGAGCAGAGAAATCCAATTTTCTCTCATCTCCGCTAAAAAAATTTAGGAGAAAAAAAGAAGAGAAAAAAAATCCCGGGAAAGAGAAGAGAGTAGGAGTGGAGGGTCGCTTATTATGCAAGCTCGGAGAGAACAGCAGAGAGGGGACATTAAAAGAGAGAGCCTGCTGTACCTCCTCGCCTTACTGCAAAGACGTTGCCCGCTCTCATTTACACACAGAGAGCCGGGAAGGAGAGAAGGAGAAGAACGGAACCCGCTTTCACCTTCCCGGCTGCTTATTAGCGGCAGCCTTTTCTCTTTACACGAACTTTCTCTTCCTTTTAGCTCCTCCTCCTCCCTCCACCCGAATCACAAATCAACGGCGGAGGTTCTCTCGGAACTGTACTCCTTTCTCTGTCTCCAGCACTTTTTTTTTAATGTGGGCTTCTCTACTTCTCTCTCCTTCTCTCTGATTACGATACAAGCGGAATAAAGCGACGGAGAGAGAGAGATTGCCATTAAAAAATTTCCCCATGCTCGCCTTCAGTAGTACGACGGCAATCATAATAATAAAGGAGAGACACTCGCGTCGAGCTGCACGGAGAAAAATCAATACAGCTAAAAAATCCCGTGGCAATGCAGGCAGTGAGAATGAGCTCCAGAGTGCTGGGCCCGGGAATTTATGCAAAGAGACGGAGCACTTTTTTTCACTCTGTTCCCCTCTCCTTCATTCCATACTTCTTTCTCCTCGCTTTTTTCTTGTGTATTGACTTTTTTCCCTCTTCTCATTCCGCCCGTGTATGCATTCCATCTACTTTTTTCTCCCTTTTTTAAAGTTAATGGAAAATTGTGTATGTTCTCTCCCTCACCGTCTCTCCTCGGGATTCGTTATGATGGAGAAATTTCTCAGAGACTCTCCTCCACCTCCGTCTTCTCTCCAGGAGATGATGCAGAGTCTGCACAGTCTCGGATTAATGAAACGCACGTTCAGCCGGCCTGGAAATGCAAAAGTCTCGGATTAATGTGCTCCCCACTCTTTGGGGTCCCCCTCCTTAAAAAGAAAATGCCCCTGAACACACTGCTCTAATTGTCCGCAGTGGTCCAGCTCCGCTTAATTATTGCGGAAAAGTTAAGGAATGAGCAGAGGTTCTCGGGAGAGTTTGAAATTATGTGTACACATTCTCCGGGCTCCTAATAATAATCATACGAGAGGAAGAGAGAGACAGAGGAGAAAAAGTTCCCTTCACGAGCAGTGTACTCTCTTTTTTTTTATCCCCCCGTTTTCGGCCGTTCGCGCGGTACAGGCGGAAAAAAAATCCTTCTCTCCCGTTCGCTCATTTACTTTCTCTCCCTCTCTCTCGGCTTCCAATTTAAATGCGAGCTCAGTACATACACATATGAAATGAGGGAAGGAGAGACGGTGAGGGAGAGCCGGGAACGTCTTTACAATTTTCTCCACTCCCTTCTCTCTCCCTCTCCGTCTCTCTACATGGAGAAATGTGCGCTCCTTAAAAAATAGGAGTAGAGAAGAGAGAAAATGGAAGACGGAGAGCGGAGAAATTATTATTATTGCATACGAAACAGGAGAAATTCTCTCTCCGTTTTTTATAATAATAATAGCAGTAAAGAGGGAAGAGCGAGCCGCGGCTTGTTTAAGAAAGAGAGAAAAAAAGGAGAGACGCAGCTCCGAAAGTAGAAAGGGTGATGATGAGCAGTACTCCTTCACCGTATTTAGACTCGGTAGTTAGTTGACGACAGTCACTCGCACGGGCAAGACGGTAAGAGTGCTGGTACGACTCTCTGCATAATTAAAACTCTGACCGCAACCAAAGTTCCTAAACTCTGAAACGAAAGTTCCTATCGCATCCGTCGTCGTGAAAGAAAAAACTCTGCGTTTCTCCGTGTCTGTGTTTTCGTGTGTCTCTTAATTAGTCTTGGAGGATTCCTTGAGCGGGGTGAGTGCCGACTGAATTTCGGGTTCCGTCGCCGGGGTAAGAAGAAAGGTGGGAGAGCAAAGGGACGGGGAAAGAGTCGCGTAATTAAAAAGCACGGTAATTAGAGAGTGTGGTGCAAGGGAGTTGGCGACAACTTTCTCCTCCGGCCAATCAGCGGATGGGGAGCCAGTGTCTTAAGACGGAGGAGGAGCTCCGCCCATGAACGAGCACGGCACGGCATTCGCGAAAAAGAGCAGAGCAGTGCGCTGCACACGCTAATTACTCTCTCTGCCTTCTGCTCATTCGGGGAAGCCACTTTCTTCTCCACACGCTCGCAATTAGCGCACTGCCTCTCCCCTCAGTGCGAGTCTGCGTGCGAGCCCAATACGTCTGCCCACTTTTTTTCGCTTTTCTACTTTCTCGGACTCATTAACTCTCGCTACAGCGCAACATTCTTTCGTGTGAAATTCCAGTTCCTAATTAAAGGCAACTCTGGTTGTGTTCCAGGCTCAGTATTTCTCTCCGGCCACCGCTAAAGTCATCAGAGTACCCTTTCAACCTTTAAGCGGCAGAGTACACCTTCAAGTACACAGTTAGTGTGCATGTGTTCAGGACTGCACCGAGCCCGGGTCAATCAATCAAAAGACAGGGTGGACGGGGTTGAGAAGGTAAGATTATTTTTAGTCTGCACCATTCATAAAAATATCATCCCAGCAGTGTGCATAGTCGGGCAAGGGTCAACCGTAGAATAGAGCAGTGGCAGGGAGCCCTGAAGGCATTCGAATTCCATCGCTCAAGAGATGGACAGACAAAAGGTGCTCCAGCACTCACGTCTTGCATTCGTCCGTGTCATTCCTTTACCTGTACGCTCACTCACTGCGTTTATCACTGCTTGCTGCTGGACCGACCGTTCCCCTTCTCAGCAGTCATCTCCGACCGTCGTGTCCACAAAAGACAAACACAAATGGAGAGAAGGAAAAAAATGCGGCCGCAGCTGCACTGGTCGCGACCTTTTTTCCTCTCTCCTTTTCAGAGACCTTTTTTGTCCTGCATTTTCTCTCTCTCTCTTACCTGACGCATTCATTAAGCTCTGAGCTCCGGAATTCATTATCCCCTTCTTGCGGGCCCGGGCCCAGAGATTACTCATTTAAGGCAGAGCTCGACCGCTGCATACCCTTACCTGAGCATGAATTATCCGTGCTCGGCTGCAGAGACTTCTTTTGTAACACTAATGTATGCAAGGGCTCTCTGTTGCTAGAGTTGCTGTTGGCCGTTGCCAGGTCCCTTTGAGCAGCAGCTTGCGATTGCATTTTTTTTCCTTCGCAGAGGAAAAAAATCCTTCATTATACACGATTATAATTATATGCGCGCTATTCGGGGTGTTTTTTTCCCTCCGCATCCTATTTTTGTGTGCACGTATGTAAATGCGCTGAATTCTCTCCTCCGTGCGCCGCGGATGGAATTACTCATTACCATTTTGCTCTCCGCCACCGGGGGAATTGATTACGCGGAGGGCCTGGGAAATCCTGGAATGAGCTAGACTCACACACACACAAGAGGACGGAGAGGAGCGCTGGGGTCTGCTCTCATTATACTCCGTGTGCATCGTATATGAAATGGGGAAGGGGAGAACACATAAAATGATGAGAAAAAAAGTGGAATTAATTCCAGCGCACAGCACAGCGTACATAAATTCTAATAACTATCCCCTTCCCGTTTTTTAATCGATTTTCATTATCACAAACTGCGGAGCGGACGGTGCTTTGCATTTCTTCTTCCCCGTTCCGACCGGCTAATGAAAGGGATTCCTATTTTTACATGCGCGCAACGAGTCGCGAAAGTCTCTCGGCAGTCTCCGCTCACACTCCGGCCAGCTCAGAGTGCAGGGCCGCCGAGATGGAGTGCGAATAATACTTTAAAAGAGTCAAGTGACGAAGAAATCACGTGCAAAAATCAAAAAGTTCCTATCTTCGTGTAAATCATAGTGTGCTCAAGTTCCTAATTTAAAAGTCAACAGAGTTCCTATCACTGCTACTATAGTAATTAAGTGGACGGTGCACGTTCACCGGCTCGCATAAGTGGGCACTCGCGTTCGACCTGATTAGCCCGCTCCAGCATCACACATTCTCAGGACACGTTCACTAGTGGGTGAAGAGTTGTGCAGCGTTCCCGAACACTCACCATAATGAGGATACGGTAATCAGTCCATACATGCTGCATTTAATTAGTCTCTGGATTGAGCAGATGCTGCTCTGATCTGCTCCCGTCTAATGAGGAAATGCTAATGACTCTCATGCACGGGATTAATTAAAACATCTGCTCGTGCTTAGAATGGAGCAGACGTATGTACGCGTATGAGATGCTAATTACGAGAGAGAGAGTGATCAGAGTGTCAAGACTGCGTACGGGCCGTTTCCGGGAAGGTTTTGTTGGTCCATTTTCCATGGGCTGATCGTCGGCAGATTCCTGCTTTATTCGCGGCCGCAATCACACACACGCGGGTCATTAAGGGGGCGGCCGAGCATATTTTTAATGCTTCTCGCTAATTGGACTTATTAAGTACGCTGAGAGTCATTAAGGAGCTCATTTTCGCGGTAGCAAAAGCTTCGCCGGGAAGGAAATGGCGCAACACGAGCGTTTTAGAGAGCTAATGAATTTAATTCACTTTGTTAGTAGTAATGGGAGATTTCGCAATCTCCTTTAATTAAGTACTACGGGTTATCGTAGCCGGCCATGTACCACCATCATTAATTAAGGGTAGTGTGGGAATTCGAAATGGGGGTCCAGTTTCTCAAACGTTTGGCCGCCTCAGGAGTTAATGAATGGGACTTTTATAATTCCTACATCTTCAACTCTTCTGCGAGCTGAATGCGGGGTGCATTTAGAGGATTAGACTCGTGTGTGCGCTCGAGTCCTGTTGATGGCGAGAACCGGGCCACTTTTCCGCTAATTCCTACCCCCTTAATTGAGCCCAATTTACCCCAACCAAAGAAGCAAGTACAGACTGTCTCCAATCCAATTTAAAGAAAGGAATATATAAATTGGGCATAATTTATGCGGAGTTGAACCACTCTCTCATTTGGAAATTGTGAAAAAAAATTAGACGAATGGTTCAAATAATTCGTATTAACGTTAGAAGTCCGTCGTCCAGGCTAAAGTGATTCGCGACTTGTGCGAAACTGGAGCCAAGTCTTCCCGTCCATCCTTTAAAGAAGTCTCGAGCCCTCTAATTTAGTGTCATCTAATTGGGGGCTCCACTCGAAATCCTATTTAAAGCCTAATTTATGCTGAGTTTGCCCAGTGGTATATTTTTTTTCCCTCATTGTGAATGCGACTGTGTGATTTAACCATGGCGACTGTAAAACTTGAGAATGTGTCTCCGGTTTGCTGAGTCTTTAGTCTCCATTACTGAGAGAGACTAAAGTGACTCTAATCTCCACTGATTTAATTGTGCTCAATTCGAGGCAATTTAGGCGCGTTGAGCTCTAATTGAGTCCAGTTTTAACAAGTCTCTACTGTTATTGCAAACAAATGCCGCTTTCCGTGCTCGCCACCCCGCCAACTCGCTCAGCAGCAGCGATGTGCCCGAAATCCTCCCCGGAAATTATGGAGGGTTAATCGAGCACCGCTCGCGAATAATCTGCATCAGAGGATTTGATGGAGGTTTTTTAGCTTGTAGAGGATTTCATGGCAGGAGGAAGTCTCGTAATTAAGGTGTCAGTCCATTGTCATCTGCTCGTACACAATCGTCAAGACACAATTAATTTGTCTCGCCGTCGTCGCTGCTGAAATCGACCGCCGCTAAAAAAAAAACACGAGAATGAAAAAAGAAGGGGGTAGAATAATAGAATAGAATAGAACAGAGAGAACAGAAGAAGCGGATAATTGCCCCGTTCTTCACAGCAACAGCCAAAGAGAATTGTTCAGGGAATCTCGTTCGAAAAAGACGGCAGAGAGGAGCAGCGGCTTTGTGCACTCACTGAACCGTGGACTTCTTTTCTTTCTTCATTTTCTTTAAAAATTTATACTAAAAATGAGAGAACTGCTTTTGAGGACAAAAAGATTTCGTATAAAAGCAGACTGCTGCTGTAATTAGTGATTAGACATGCATAACCGTCCCCTTCATGTTTGTCTCTTCTTTTTTATTCATTCTCTCTGTTTTTCATTGTACACTCGTGATTATTAAACAGGGAAGGTGGCGCCACCATCCCGGAGCTCTGGTCGCATACACACTCGGAGTAATTAGCTTGCTTACAAAAAACACCGTGCACGCACTCCGTCCGTCTGTCCTGCACAAAAAAGAGCGAGCACAGAGACTCTGTGCGATGCGCTGTCTACTCCACTCGTAATTAAGGTGTTGGCCGAGACGATTATGCGTCTGCACTGTAATTGGTCTCTTGGAGCCAGCATTTTTTCTCGAACGACTGCTGCAGTAATTACGCGTTTTTTTCATCGTCGTGCACAATTTTCATCGCAGAATGAAAGACGGTGGAGGCAAGCGTGAGACCGTACCTCTCTCTTCGCCAGAGTTCAATGGCTGTGAAAATGCAGCGCTAATAATAATAAAAAAAGATGCACACAGACTTTGATGCTAAGAATAGCCGAGAACAGCTCGACTGTGACGGAGGATGACAGCAGAGAATTTCGAGCACAGGAAGGTTATTTTCTACTTTGCGGGTAATTTGGGCTTCAATTCTTAGCGACTTGGGCCGATTGGGCTAGAAATTTCGGAACTCATAGTTCCAAGTTATTACTACCTAAATCCCTGAACGACAAAAATTGTGTCCCTTCAAATAGGTATGATTGTGGGTTTGTGAAAAAGTCTCACTTTACATGGGGAGCGATTTCAAAGAGGATTTTAGCCAACTTTGGCCGGCTAATCCCGTGAGACTCGGTATTCAAATTAAAACTTAGGTCTTTCGAATGCCACCAGTGCCCATGCGAAAATCATGATTTTTTTTTAGTCAGAGGGGAACGTGTCGAGAATCCTATACAAATCATACGGGGTTACTTGGGTCTTCCAGCAGGTTGCTAAACAACGGGGGTAGCAAACTACCTAACTGTACACGAGACCCAGTTAACGTTAATTTAGTTAATTCAGGCCCAAATTATCTCTAAAGTAGGAAACATCCTTACGAGAGGTGAACACTTGCTTTGGGAATTGAGCGTAATCAGAAAATATGCAACACATCATCCCCGCTAATTGCGCATCAATTAAGCTAAATATGTGGGCCCATAATTCGCGACAGGATACCCTTAATTAGCCCAGTCGCACTTCGCCCCCCCCCCCTCCCGCTCGGATTCCGGGAAGATGTGCGTAGCCCGCCCGCATTAGCCAAGCGGTTACTCAAATCGAATGATGGGAATTGATAAAATGCCTGGCCGTGCCCTTAAAATTGCCCACTTTGGGAATTGACAGATGATGTGACGCATGGAATTCTTTTCTCTACGCAGGTCTCGCATCCGTGGGCTGGAGCTCGCCGCTGAAGATGATGGCCTCCAACTCCTCATTCGTTAAGGGCACCGGCAACGTTCCCGAGAACCGGACGATATGATACCCGTTCTGGAGACAGCCTCCGCCAAGATGCCCTGAATCACACACAAACTTCTACTTCAAAACTCAAAGTTCCTAAACTACCGCAAGCAAAAGCAAAACTCCAAAGTACTACTTATAAGAAAATTAAGGGTAAAGTTTAAGCGAAATCCAGCTAGGGTAATTGTAAATGCAAGACGCAATGCAGCAGCAGCAGAATAAGGATAGAGAAGCCAGCTCGGAAGCCAATCAACCACTCGAATTCACAGTCCTCACTGGCGGAGACTTAATCGTATGAGAGATGATCCCCGACCAGCAGCAGGACGACCACACCACGACCACGACCACAAAGATGATTACGAATCACAAAGTACTACAAGATGACTCCGCGACGGGAGGGGTCATTACAATGGCGGGGAAGGGGGTCCACACTTCGGGGGGAGGGGGGCAGGAGAATGGAGGAGGAAAGACGGGGTTAATTGAGGGGCAGTCGAGACAGCTCTTACAAGACACGAGGCAGGATCAGAACTGCTCTCGGACCTCAACCCCATCTTCTGTGAGCCCCTCTCAACCAAACTCGACTCCTCCACCGGGGCCTCCTCCTTCGCAGCAACCCCCACTCGACCTGGCCGCCTTCTTCGCCGCAGCGAATCAGGCACATCTCGCCGCCGCCTCCGCCAATCAACTTCAACTCCAAGTTCCTAGCAACTCGACAGCAGCAGCAAATAGTCTAAGTAATTATAAGAGCACTGGGGCCCACCGCCGGCCCTCAACCCCCTCCTGCACCTCCAGCCCAGACGTCTCCCCTTTCCCCGGCAAGATAGTCTACAACCCGGACGGATCCGCCTACATCATAGAAGATTCAAATTCAAGTACTGAACAATTCGGGTGCACAGACCTTCAAGACTTACCTCGTTTAGCTTCAGCTCACTATTTAGCCAAGTCCAACCCGGAGATGCACTCGTATAGGGTCTACAGCGTTAGAGAAGGGGGAAGGCCTTTGAATAGCGCCGCAGGATCCACAGCTAAACCAATCCTCATGTGCTTCATCTGTAAACTCAGTTTTGGGTACGGAAAGTCCTTTTTAACCCATTCTTCCCAGGAGCACGGGTTCGAGCTGAACGACGTAGAGATCAGTTTGGTGGAAGAGAATCAGTCAGCTATACTCCAGCTGGTGGGGAGGAAGGAGGTGATGATTCATTTTCTGGAGCCGGTGCAGAGGAGGGCTGATAGGGGACAGGGACTTGAAGAATTGCTGCAGCAGCACTCGAGGACTGCACCTCCAACGATCGATCTCAAACCCCTTCCAAGTCCCGGGCAGGGGATGGACCTGCGTAAATCACCTTCTGCAGCCGGGCCCCACTCCAACTCAAGTTCAAGTCCAGACTCCAGCCCAACTCCTCCTGTACAGCAGCAGCAACAACACAACTACATCACCGGCACCACAATAGGAGTCTGCCCCGAGCACACTTCTGGGAGACCGAGTGGACTAGAATGCACCAAATGTGAACTAATCCTAAACAGTTCAAGACTGGGACTAAACCAACACACCCGCAACAGCTGCAAAACGTTAAAGTGCCCAAAATGCAACTGGCACTACAAGTACCAGGAAACTCTAGAAATCCACATGAAGGAGAAGCACCCGGAATCAGAGACCCAGTGTGTGTACTGCATAGCATCTCAACCCCACCCCCGTCTAGCTCGTGGGGAGACGTACACCTGCGGTTATAAGCCTTATAGGTGTGAAGTATGTAATTACTCTACAACTACTAAAGGAAATCTGAGCATACATATGCAGTCAGATAAGCACCTGAACAATATGCAGGAGTTGCAGGCGGGGGTTTGCAGTAGTGAGGGTTTATTTAGTCCGGGGGCCAAGTCTCCTGTTGTTGTGGCACCTCCTCAACAGCAGCCACAGCCGAGCCCCGTACAGCAACCTCCTCCAAGTCCAGCACCTGTAAGAACTCCTACACCAAACAAACCGAGGCCGAGTTTCCGCTGCGACGTCTGCAACTATGAAACTAACGTTGCGAGAAATCTAAGGATCCACATGACCTCGGAGAAGCACACTCATAACATGTGCGTACTGCAGCAGAACGTTAAGCACATGCAGCATCTGCAGGCCCTTCAACTTATCGCGCAGCAGCAGTCAGCCTCTCCAAACGTGGAGGCGAGTATTGCAGCTGCAGGATTCCTACAACAGCTCCAGCAGCAGATGATCCAGCAGGGCCAAGTACAAGTTCAGGGGCAGGGACCATCCGAGTCTGAGTTGGCTGATATCGCTTACAATCAAGCACTCTTAATACAGATGCTCTCAGGTCAACCACAACAACTACAGGAAGACGGGTTAACCCCCTCCGAGATGGACCCTCCTCCCGACCCACCTCACCCAAACCCCACGAATGTTTTCCAGTGCTGCATCTGCAACTCGTATGGCGCCGACACTCTAGAACAACTGAATAACCATCTCAATCAGGATAGGACAAAGAACGACAATGAATTAATTATACTAAACAACAACTACACCTGCAAACTCTGCAGTTATAAAACGAATTTGAAAGCCAACTTCCAGCTCCACTGCAAGACTGATAAGCACCTGCAACGTTTACAACATGTTAACCACCTTAGAGAAGGGGGGAGAGAGTGGAGGAACAATAATAATGCGAATCCCGTGCAGTTGAGGTGTAACACCTGCGACTACTACACCAATTCGATGCACAAGATGCAGGTTCATGCTGGTGCGAGGGGGCATGAGGGGATGGCTGGACTACTTCAATTCTTGTTGGAGATGGATGGGGGTGTAGAGTGGAGGAGCTATTACTGCCAGTGGTGTGGGTGGAGTGGGAGGGGACGAGGTGCGGTGTTGCAGCATGGGAGGTGAGTATTTGAATTTTCCCGGCAGTTTTTTGTTGAAACCGACTTTGAAAATTTTCCTGGGCGAGTAATTTTGTCGAATCCGACTCTGAAAATTTTCCTGGAGTATTTTTTTGTCGAATCCGACTTTTTCCCCGGTTCTGGGAGCCTGAAATTCTGGGCCGGTTCTCTTCCGCTCGACTCGTTCACACCCATCTATCGTTTCCAGGTCCCCGAAGCACTCTCAACTCGAGCAGCTCCACCCCGGTGGACTGACCCACCCATTCCGCCTAATAGACCAAGAGCACTCTAACGAGGAATTAACGAGACCGGGAAGCTCGTCAGGGTCGAGCGTCCGCTCCGCATCGAGCCCGGGGAGGGCCCCAGCATTCGGTAAGCTCAAGTAAATTCAATTCTGTAAGTGGAGAGTAACCCTCATTATTTCCGCGCGCAGGAGAGAAACCGGCTCCTCCACAGCACCGCCTCAGCGTCCTCAAATCCGCACTAACGAGTTTCAACTGCCCCTACTGCGAGTATTCAACAGAGCAGGAGTCATTGTTACAGAACCACTTGCTCACTCAGCACTCTGGTTCATCATCAGCTTCCTCCTCCGATTTCACAGCAGCAAGGCAGCTGATAACATCCACCCCAACTACGAGCACAGGTAAAGACCATCTCTGCCCACTCTGCCAGCTCCCACACAGCACCAAATCGGGCCTGGAGCATCACGTCATAAACACACACCAGGTCAGCAGAGAAGGTCTAAACAGACTACTACAGTTAGTTCAATTAGAAGAGGAGCCCGAAGTGAGTAGGAGGAAGAGGTGCAAGTCTAAACCTACACGCATAATTCAGCAGCAGCAGAGGGAAGAGTCGGAGGAGGATGAAGATAGTGAAGACGACCATCAGGAGAGTCAACCATCGCCACATTGCACCATCTGCAACACTGGATTTAATAGCTATGAATTGCTATTCAAGCACCAGCTACAATTCAACCACTTTACCATTAAAACACTCCAGGGGCAGTTGTTCTACAGCTGCTGGGGCTGCGGGGCCCAATTCCAGAGTGGAGTACAGGTCCAGGAGCACTACGCAGCACAGCACGCCCGCATCGGAGGAGCACCCATCGTAGACCACCAACAACAGCAAGTACTAATAAGTGAACGCCACGTCTACAAGTACAGGTGTAATCAGTGCTCGTTAGCTTTTAAAACACTAGACAAGCTCCAGCTCCATTCCCAGTATCATTTGATAAGGGATGCTAGCAAGTGTTCCAAATGTGGTAAATCATTCAGATCCATTCAAGGATTGGAGAGGCATGAGTGCAGTGCAGTGGCTGCTTTAGAAGATTCAGACTCAGACTCAAATAATTCAAATGGAGGCCAACACCAGCTAGAAGACTATTTGAACAGCCCCCCTCTAGCTGAGGACAACTACAACGATCCAAGCAGGAAGTACAAGTGTCATCGCTGTAAACTCGCGTTCACTCGTCAGTCCTACTTGACCTCTCATAATAAGACACTATTACATAGAAAGGGAGAGAAACTAAACTACCCCCTTGAAAAGTATTTAGACCCCAACAGACCTTACAAGTGTGAGGTGTGTAAGGAGTCTTTCACACAGAAGAACATACTACTCGTTCACTTTAATAGTGTGAGCCATCTGCACAAGTTGAAGAATGCGAGTAGTTCAAGTTCTGGGATGGGGAGCTCGACTATTTCGAGTAGTGAGGGGGCGAGTATTGTAGAGCCGAGTCTTCCAGGAGCGGCTCAGCAGCAGAGCTTTGATCAGCCACCACAAATCCAGATCCCTACGAGTGGACAGCAGTCGAGTTCACCAACGGCAGCCACACCACCCGATGAGGATGCGAGTAGAAAACCATTCAAATGCAATATTTGCAGGGTGGCTTACACCCAAGGAAGCACATTAGACATCCACATGAGGAGTGTTTTGCATCAAACTCGGGCTAGCAAGTTACAAGAGGTTCAGGGACAGCAGGTTGATTTGGTGACGAGGCAGGCGGTGGTCGGGGGAGAAACCGGGCAGCAGCAGACAACTGAGGAGCAAACTGAGAAACCACCAACGGTGGTCAGCAGCGACGACGATCAGCGTGCCCTTCAACAGCCCCATCACCGCTCTTCACTCTACAAACACATCCTCCAATCTTACGGTTTTGAAGTGGCCATGCAGTACAACGAGTACAACACGAGCACAAGACTCTTATCTGATGAGGATGACCTACAAGAACTCTACCCCGAACTCATCAAATCAGAATGTACTTATTGTGGCCATGTTTTTAGCTCCATTTGGATCCTGAAATCCCATTTAGAAGAAGTCCACAATGACCAGATTGATTTTGGGATGGTGGAGGAGTACGCGCAGGGGTTTAGGAAGAAGTGGGAGGAGACAAGACTAAAAGCGCAAGTGGAGCCCCCAGCGACTGCTGCTGCAGTGGAGAGTGGTGATGTGGAGCAGCAGCCGGAACAATCACAGCAAGAATTACAACTACAAGACCTACTTAATCAAATGACCCAGTTCGGCTCCATACTGAATCCTGGATTGTTTCTGGCGGCGGTCGCAGCGCAGGTTGCTGCCCAGCAGCAGCAATCTTCCATGGGCCAATCGCAAGCAGCAGCGGCGAGTCTGATGATGATGCCACCTGGCTACGGGCAAGGAAACCCCTCGACGGAGCAACTGTTAAGCATGGGCATGGGGTTTGGCCAGTTTCAGCAGCAACCAAGCGCAAATGCAGGTGGCCCTCCACCGTTCATCCCCGGCTTTGGCTCGGATGCAAAGCTGCAAGAACTCTTAAATAAGGAGTACAAACCTCAGCAGCAGCAGCAGCCTACTCCAGCTCCACAGCAACCACCACCCGCTGTACAGCAACCCGCCAAACGCGCCCGAACCCGCATCACCGACGACCAATTAAAAGTACTCCGAGCACACTTTGACATTAATAATTCTCCTTCTGAAGAGCAGATCCAATCGATGGCCCTTCAGTCAGGATTACCGCCGAAAGTGATTAAACACTGGTTTAGGAACACTCTTTTTAAAGAGCGTCAGAGGAACAAGGACAGTCCTTATAACTTTAGTAATCCTCCGAGCACTACTTTGAATTTGGAAGAGTACGAGAAGACGGGGGAGGCGAGGGTTGGGGTGATTGAAGGTGTTGGTGTGGAGGGGTATCAGCAGAAGGAGGAGTTGAAGTCCATCGGTGGCGGTGGGAAGGAGGAGTTGAAGGTTCAGGTTCAAGAGGAGGTTAAAATACCCATCATCCAGCAGCCACCAACACCATCTACAGGATTTAACGGGAAAGAGCAGCACGGCTCTCTGCTAGCGGCCGCCTACCAACCCGCACCCCAAAATTTAGGGTTAACACTCCAAAACCTGCAACAATTCAACAGCAACAATCTACTCGCTTACTACTCATCACAATCTCACCAGGGGCAGCAGAGGTACGATTCTGAATCGGAGGAGTCAGAGAAGCCCAGTACAGTATCAAAGAAGGGGAAGAAAAGGAAGAAGCAGGACGTCCCCGACATGCTCCCACCCCCATCAACCACTCCAATCCCACTACTACAGAGTCCGAGTCCATCTCCTACGAGTAGTGGTCTGACAACACCACCACTAAGCTCAAGTAATTCAATTAGTGGGCTGAGCTCTGGAAAGAGAGCTAATCGCACACGCTTCACCGACTACCAGATCAAAGTGCTGCAGGAGTTTTTCGAGAACAACGCCTACCCTAAAGATGACGATCTTGAATACTTGTCTAAATTGCTAGGGCTCAGTCCAAGGGTAATTGTTGTCTGGTTCCAGAACGCGAGGCAGAAGGCACGTAAGGTTTACGAGAATCAGCCACCAGTTGAGTTGCCGGCTGCATCAACTCCTCCATCATCTACAGCTTCTACAGGGGAGGAGAACAGATTCCAGCGAACCCCCGGCTTGAATTACCAGTGCAAAAAGTGCTTGCTCGTATTCCAAAGGTATTACGAATTAATCAGGCACCAGAAAACACACTGTTTTAAAGAGGAGGATGCGAAGAGGTCGGCTCAGGCCCAGGCGGCGGCTGCTCAGGTGGCTTGTAAGCTGAATAACAGTGGGGGGAGTGAGGAGTCCAGTCAGAGTGATGACAGCCCCCAGCAGCCGGTTCAACTTCAAGAGAAGAGAGAAGAGTATGGGTGTGAAAAGTGTGGTGTACACTACAATAATTTCGAGCAGTGGAGGGAGCACCAACTCCAGCATTTGATGGGGTTTGATCAGCCAGGGAATCTGGGGCAGAAAACGGAGCAGAGGCAGGAGGCCAAAATTGAGTATCCGCAGCAGTTTAAATTGGACCTGTCAAACCAGCAGCACCCTTTTAAGATAGACCTCCCAGTGATGCAGCCTAACCTCCCTTATCAACTCTTTCAGCAGCAGCCAATCAACTTACAATCGAACCCCACAGCCGTAGGAGCGGGCCTCTTCAAACCCCATCAGCAACCCCCGCAGCAACAGCTCTTCGACCAGCTCTCCAACTCCTCAAACGAGACAAGTCTAAAACGCAAGTACAGCACCGAAGACTTAACTGAGGATGAAGACCATAATCAACAACCCCCTCGGGATAAGAGATTACGTACAACTATATTACCAGAGCAACTAGACTATTTGTACCAGAAATACCAGTTAGAGTCCAATCCTAGTAGGAAGATGCTCGAACAAATAGCGAGGGAGGTCAATCTCAAGAAAAGAGTTGTTCAGGTCTGGTTTCAGAATACGAGGGCGAGGGAGAGAAAAGGACAGTACAGGGCTCATTCTCAAGTCATTAATAAAAAGTGCCCGTACTGCTCGGCTATATTCAAAGTCAAGTCAGCGCTTGAATCACACTTGGTTACGAAGCATGGGGAGGACGGGCTGGATGTGGATGGAATAGAGGAGTTGGAGGGGAATGGGCAGGAGATGGACTGCGGTGGGGGAGGGGTGCTGGATTTGAGTGGGAAGAGGAGCTATGGAGGGGCGATGATGGGTAAGCTATTTAATAGATTTCGGGTGCTGGGAGTCTGTGCAGTGCCCTTATTCTTTTGTGAATTTTGTATTGCAGGTGGCCAACGCCCAATCGATGACTCGGACTGCTGCGACGATGATGAGGAGGATGACTCCCTTTAGAAGATTATGACTAGGCTACCAAGACTATGACACGAGCACACCACGAATTTTACCAAAGGGGTGTTCCCGATTATCGAGTATTTTTTGAAAAGTATTTTCCCGGCGACCGTACAGAAGGAGAAAGCGTCGGGCGACTCTCCCTATTCTCACCGCGAAAAAAAACTCTACATCCACGACCAAAACACAAGATTCAAGCAAAAGAAAACCTCGCAACTACTCTACTTAGGAATTTTTAATTAGTAGAAAGGAACTCTCTTAGCGTACACGTATTTAAAAAGAAATGAGGTAAGGATTTGAGCTTCTCTCTCTAACAAGTATAACCTCTCTCTGTTTTAATTTTTTTTTTACTAATTTATGATTTTATGGTATTTTACCGCCGTCGTCGTCGTTGTGATAACGCTCTCTCTAATTATTACCATTTTAGTTTATAATTTTATGATTTAAGTCCGGTACCCTGATTCCTAACACACGAACCCATGCTCGTATGGTTCTTTTTTTAGCATCACCATTTTTTAAATTTATTTATGTTTTTTTTTGTTATGTGTTTGTACTGTTTTTTCGTTTGAAATAAAAACGCTCGTTTTTTATCATGCTAAATTTTGTTTTCAAATTGTATTCCGGCCATCACTTTCAGATTCGAGTCTGAGTAGCCTACTTAATTTCCTTTTCAGGCGGAGGGGGTCGAATTTCCACGGAGGAGTGCAAACAAATTTTTCTACGCAATAATCCCCCTTGATTGAGTGGGGGCAGTGGCAGCAGCAGAGCTTCTCAAAAAAATCCAATCTTTTGGCTTTACCCAAAGAGCAATCATCAACCTCGCATCCAAGACTTCTTAAAAAATAAGATAGGAATTTAGGATTACGTGTAGTGACATTTTTATGAATTAAAATTAGCATACAACCCTCACCAAAGAAACCACTCAACCAACCGTCGCCCAGTGCTCAAACCCCAAGGAGTCGAACAACATCATCGAGGTGGTGGTTGGTGAGAATTCCTTTGGTGACGTCATTCCATCAAGAAATCGCAATCTTGTAATTCGTAAATCGTAATTCGTATTTATTAACACTAATTAAGGGTCAATCGTGGGTTCCTACAAAAAAAGGGAGTAATCTCAAACAAGTAATTGTCCTAAGAATTAAGAATTCTAAGCAGTTCCTTCACACAACTGAATTCTGATGCGTAAACGAGCAGTTCCTAATTCGCGCGCGCGAAGCGGTTTCCTAAACAATTTACTAACTTAATATTTACTAGGCGTATGGTACTTTTACATGCAGGACTGTCTTGTCACTTGGTTCCTCTTTTTTGATACACACACTTGAGTATTTGAAAATAAAAGTCGTTGGTGGTGGTTTTAGCGAAAGAAATGTAGTTGATTGGTTCATTCGCTCGAACTTACAGAATTACTAAATGAGAATTCTTGGTTAGTAATTCTGTGCTCGAACTCGCATCATGGATAAGGGTCTGCCAGCGAGTCTCACTAGAGGAAGCTCCTGCGGAGTGGTGCACTTCTTACCGTCTCAGAAAAGGCCAGCGTGCTAAAAATAGCACTCCCTTCATCCCGCACAGAGATCGCGTGGTGCACGGCGGAAAGTCTCCATCATATTTACTCTCTAGGTCAGCAAGAGACTCTTCCAAGGGCCCGAACACTAAAAATAGCCCGGCTCACTTTCGAGGCTCCTCCGAGTATCAGCCAGCAGTGTACAAACAAAAAGATTCTCAATTTCCTCAATGGCAATGTCAAAGTGTCTCCTGCACTTCTGTAAGTCTCCGTCTTCCTGCGCCTCGACCTTGTGCAAATGGAGGCCAAGCTCTTTGAGGGGTGGTTAAATATAACCCGTAATTGCTTCACCGTACAGTGAGCCTGTCCGCTGATGATCGACTGCTGGCCTTCTCGGTTGTTTTCCGGTCGTGAGCCTTGAGCCTGGCAGTGTGCACTTTCAATTAAGGTCCTTCATCCGTTTCCAATTAAGGGTTAAGAATAACCACTGTACTACTGCTCGTGCACGGGCGTATAAAAGGGGACCGACCACTGTCCTGGCCACGCAATTCTCTCGGACACCGTGAACACGATCAAAAGTGAAATCCTAGCCACAAGCACCGCAAGATGCATTCCACAACAATCTTCTCGATGGTGAGTGAATTCTCGTTCGTCTCTGAATTTTGATCTTTCAGTTTGCAGTTTTTCTAACAAAGTCGCCACTTTACAGGTCCTCCTCGCCGCCGCCGTTGTGATGGCAGCGGAGGAGCCAACTACAACCACCACCACAACAATGGCTCCAGCGCCGGCGGTGGACACGAAGCCAGCCCCCACTCGTTCGAAACGCAGCTTCTTCAAGAACAAGGGCGGAAAGTGAGTGTTTTATGAATTTTTTTTTTGCGGGGGCAAACAAAGGGACTCACTTCTAACGACCATTCCTAATTCTAACTCAAAGGTACGGTGGAGGAGACTACGGGTACGGGTACGGTGGGTCTACAACAACCATCTACTACCCTGTTTACTACTACCCCCAGCAGCAGTATGGAGGGTATGGGCAGGGGTACGCCGGAGGATACGGAGGCTACCAGCAATATCAGCGCCCCCAATACAGCAACAACTACTCACCCGTCTACAATTTCGGTTCACGGTACTCCAACTACCAAGCGCAGAAATACAATTCTTACTATAACAATCAGCAGCAGCAACAAGACTACTACAACAACCAAAACTACAACCAGGAGTACTACAATAATCAAAACTATTACAATAATCAGCAGCAACAGGACCAGAAAGACTACTACTACAATAATCAAAACTATTATAATAATCAGCAACAGCAGGACCAGAAAGACTACTACAATAATAATCAGTACTACAATAACCAGTACTACAATAACCAGCAGCAGCAGCAGCTCCCGACTTATGGAGGGGGTTATGGGTCGGGGTACGGGTATGGAGGCGGCCACTAATCAATTAGACTACCACCACGAACTTAATGTTACTCTTGCTCTCTTTGTCTCGGAATTTTGTCGAACCGGAAATAAACTCCCTCTACACGATTCAGACTTCCTAATTTACTCCAGTGCCTGAAGCGATGGTCGAGGTGGGATAGATGGAAAGTGCCGGGGGACCGGCCACTCGCCCCGGTCTCGGCGTGGCCCGCTGAACTCTGGCTTGGGCTCCATTTCGAGATTGGGTTCGAGTGAGCTTTCTAACGGTGTCTCTCTGCCGTGACCGCCACCAGAGTGCGATGAAAGCGGTGTGCTACCTGTGCCCGGTCAGAGGCATTGCGGCTGTCTGGCAGAGCCAGCAGTCTAAGACGCCATGTTGCCAGCCGCCGCCTCATTCCGACGCTGGAGCTCTGACATCAGTCTCGCACTCATCTCGCATTCGAGCTTCAGCTTTTGGGTGTTAACAGTCATAATCATCGTTTGGGTTTTGGGGAATGTGGAACTGTAGGTCAACGAGTGCTGATGCTCAGTCGCCCTCGTCAATGGCCGAGTTCAGGCTGTGGCGGACAAGGAAGAAAGTGGAGCTTCGCGTACTGAAGACTTTCCCAAAAGAGTTGAGGAGTTGAGAACTTCTGTCTTCTTGCATCTGCCCTGCTTCTTCTTCTTCTCGTCGTTCGCTGTCAGCCGATCATAAACATTGTGTACTGCTGCTTGAACTGGTTTTCTCTACATTGCTGCTGCTGTAATAATGGGAAGGGAATCCTGCTACGATGGTTGCGAAAGGGTGATTGCACTAAAAAAATACGAGTTTCTCGAAATCCGTTTTGGCCGATTCCTTGCAGTGCGATGTCGTGTTCTTGTTTTCTCAATGTCTGCCTCTTAGGCTGCCGCAGTGTTTTGCCTCTGCTACCCTGCCACGTACGAAATCTTGCACCCCAAAACTTCTTCTCCTCTGCCGTCCTCTGCCTTGCTACTCGCTCGTCTTCGAATTGGGGGTGAAAGAACTTGACCTCTTCGCGAAAACTTGTAAGCTGCCAGACTCCTGTGGCTTTACTTCTCTACCCGTCCGTCTCTTTTGCACCGCTTCTTTGTGTGTGCATCTTCTTTGCCATTCCACTCGCCGTATAAAAAGCACCGTGCCCCTTCTCGGTGGGCTTTTAATCTCGTGTTTGAATTCTGCGAGTGCACCACCATGATCAAGTATCTGGTAAGTTTTCTCGAGTTTCCTCAACTTTTCAAAGTCAGCTTCTCTCCGTACGGTGAAATTCTGTCTGGGCAAAAGTGCTGTGCTGCTGTGCTGCCGCCGCCACTGGACAGTGGCGGAATCCCGGCTGGACACCGCTCACGCGTGCCGAGTGCGGTGAAAGTTTACGCTCTCCGTGCTCGCACAAAGTCCCTCCCGAGTTTTGAGCAGTCGAGCCCCCCCTTCGCAGCACAGCTGAACGATCGGATTAGAGAGTTGGGCTCCGAGTCTTGTACAGACTGCTCAGAGTCAGGCCAACCGAACTTATTGAGCCGCAGCTCCAGAATTCGGTGATTTTTAGTCCCGCAATCGGATTTCCCCGTTCCTTGAACTCCGTGCGTGCAATACGGTCAAGTAAATCACACAGGAGATCAGGAAACTCTCAAAGAGCCTGCAGAGAGCAGAGTCGATGAACTCTTTAAAGCCAGTCGCGTTCGCAAACTCGACTCTTTAACTTTACTCTTTAACGTAGTTGGGGTCGAGAGCGACTCGCAGAACCGGTTCGACGAGAGCACAACAGCAGCATTAGCTCGAAACAATCACCCATAACGAGTCAAGTTCAAGTTCATTCAAACGGGGCTGAACTGGTTTCACTGCTGCAAGGAGAGCACACCACGAGAATTTTCGCATTTCGCATTCGAAATCTTTTGACTTGGGACTCCTTTCCGAGTTTCACCTTTTGATTTACTCGAGATTTGACTAATTTCTCACTTCTCTTAATTCGGCAGATCCCCATCGCAGGAGCACTGCTCCTCGCCCTCGCCCTCTCCCACGCGGAGGAGTCCAGCTCCGAGGACCTCGAGCAGTCTGAGTTCCTCTTCCGGCCCGTGTACATCAGGTAATTAACCCCTCAACAGTCAATCCCCCACTGTAAATAAATCCCCTCCTCATACATAATTGTGCTAATGTCAGATACGGCTATCACCCCCACAATAGTTACGGATGGAAGGGCCAGCAGCAGTCAGGTGGCCACGGCGTCCAATCCGGTGGCCACGGATGGCAACCCTACGGCTACGGTTGGGGCTCCTACCACCACGGCGCAGGGGATAAGAAGTCACAAAAGGCTAAAAAGAAGGCAGCCAAGAAGAAGCAGAAGGCCCAGAAGAAGAAGCAAAAGGCCCAGAAGAAGGCTCACAAGAAGGGTGGTGGGGGAGGCGGTGGATGGGGATGGGGAGGACAAGGAGGTGGACAGGGCGGTGGTGGAGGTGGGTATGGAGGTTAGACTCCTCTTTTGATTTTATCCTTTTCTATTGATCTAAGCTAACGTGTTTTACCCGATTTTCCTGCAGGATACGGAGGCTACGGCGGATATGGTGGGTATGGTGGCTATGAGGAGTAAACCCAAAGTCTCTACTTTACACCAGCAGGCCGATTTTCCACCCCGCTCGGCCCGCCATCGAGAGACGATGATCTTGACTCCCTGATTACTCATTCAGTCATCTGCGCCATGTCTAACTTATGATTTGTTTTTGTTGTTGTTGGAGGTTTAATAAATTATGCGAGTGTGTTGGAGTGTTTTTTATAAAAAAAAAAAACTGTGTACAATTTGAGTGTTAGACGACGAATGCGGTCCAGAGGGCCTTTTCATGCTTTCCCGGACTTTGAAATTCTGATCATTAGCAAATTCCTTTGATTTGGGATCATTCGAGATTTGGATTTTTCCTGGGGTTCTGAGAGTTTGAAAAGTTGTGATCATTGGCGAGTTTTGTTCTGTTTTGAGTGTTTGGTTTGAGGAGGACCTTGAATTTTCCGGGTGAGTCCCAATAAATCGCACGTCTGTTGAGGATTCGGCTGTCGTCTTGCGACTCCGCGCCTCGCTCACAAATTCGGTGGCGGAAATCCCCTTTCCTGGATGGTTTTCTCCGCCGGTGGCGGTCTGCTTTAGCAGCGGGTCACGCCGCTACCACGGAGCGAAGGATTCAAAGGGCCGAGCCCTCCACCGCCAGGCAGGGGCTCGAGGCGCTCGGCCAAAGCTACCATCGTGCGTTGACCCAAAACAATACGCAGGAAAACTTGAAAATTTAAAGTTGTAAGAAGTCAGTAGACGAGTCGTGATTAACAGCAGAGGAGCGAGTTCGTTGTCTTGTTCTCGAGAGAACGAGTTTCCTTTATAATGGGGAAACCAGTTTCCCTGCATAAAAGACACAAGATCATCCATCAGCCTTAATATGCCCTGATGGACCTTGATTTCGAGAGATTTGCGACCGGGTGAATGCGAATGCTTGAATTGAGAGCCTCTTTTCGAGAACGGATCCACCGAGGCGGATTCGTCGCGGAGCCAGGCAATCCGAGGGCAAGGGTGGCCAATAGCTCCTTACATGCGTCTCCCTTATGCCAGTTAATGTTTCGTTAAGCAAGTTTTGTATCGAGCGGAGCAGTCCCGCCAGCTGAAGCCGGCCCCCGAGCCCTCGATGGAAGCGGTCCTGGAGCTCCAGCGAGCCACTCGGCGCACATAACAGAACAGGAGGCTCGCTACGGCTGTAAATCCATCCACACGCAAGGGAAAGCATCGAAGAGACTGCAAAGAAAAGTATTCGCAACGAATCTCACACGCACACGGTCGTCCAGCCACCGCAGCAGCAGCCATCCAACCCTCGTCTCGGATATAAAAACAGCGGAGCGAGACTCGACACCAGTTTCACTCTCACTTTCATACTCGGACCGGATACTCGCCTTGCAGCAGCGAAGATGCAGTCTTACCTGGTAAGTCCCACACTCTTGACCTGTCTTGTCAATTCTTGTGACCAATCCTAATCGGAACTCTGTGCGCAGGCGCTCCTCCTTTTCACTACGGTGGCCTCTGCCCAGCTCTTCTGGAGCCCCTACCCCCCATCTTACTATGGACTAGAAGACCCCGATGAAGTAGTTCAGGACGAACCTGTAGCCGTCCAACCATGGCCCTATTTGCAGCAACGCCTAGCAAGGAGCTCCTTCAACCCCTGGTCATACGCCCCAAATTACTACTACGGATCCTCCGATGAGTACGATGATGAACCAGTCTACGTCCTCCCAACAAGAACTCCCCGTAAAAAGAACAAGGGTGGCTACGGAGGTGGCGGTGGCGGTGGCGGTGGAGGTGGTGGTGGCGGCGGACACGGATGGGGCCACCATGTCCTCCCCCAAGTAATCCATACCTATGAGAAGCCAGTGTTTCATTTGACTGGACCACCCCAGATAATAACGGGGAAGCCGACTTACGTAACTGACTACTACTATGTTAAAAAGCCCCAGCCCCAGCACAAAGGGTGGGGTGGGTGGCACTAAAAAGTGCGGCCTCCTGAATCACAGTGCACTTATTTTGTGAGTGGTATTAAACACGAGAGCGGTAATAAAGAGAATTTTGCAAGTCCACTTTCTTTCGTTTTTCCTGCACTCTGATGGAATCTTTAGGTTTAAGAGATTATCATGAGTCCGAATTTCGGTCTGCCTGCTTGCGTGAACAGAAAATGTGGGCAGGATCGGGCGGTGGGACTTTTCTGGGCGCGAGTTTGCAAAGTGGTCCGGTCGCCATTTTTGGTAGTCGATGCTGGGAGATTGCTGGCCCCACCACGCAAATGAAATCCAAATCCCTTTGCCCAGGGTCCTGGATCAGTGCAACAGTGCTATTTCCAGGGCTTCGGGGTCGCGGTGGCCGACCATGGAGCGTGCGCTTTTGAAAGCGGTGTGTCGAGCAAATCCGACGTAGTCATCCTGAAATTGCAGTAGCCCGCAACATTCTGCGGATTCGTGCACTCTTGACCGTCTTCAGCGTGAACCGGCCTGACATTACGGGGCCTGAGCCCTCGAATATGACACTCGGCATCTACCGTGAACATTCGAGCATTTTCTCCCGGGGCAGGCAACAAAAGTCCGTTAGAAGGACGAGTAGCCGAGAGTTGTGCCCTTTGACTCATGGCAGAGGCTCTCATGCACACCCCAATTTGGGGTAGGGTGCCGAGGGTGTTGCTGGAGCCGCGCCGTTAAACAGCCGAGAAAAGTCGAGAATCACGGATGAAAAGAGAGGGGGTTCGCTGATCTCTCACGAGTAATTAATCACACTCAAGCCGGCTCAAAAATTCCTCCGTCCTCAAGTTCATTACCCAACCCCGACTTGTTTACCTTCGGTAGAGTTGTTGCTGCTGATGCTCATGAGCAGAGTTCAACGATCACATGTAATTAAAGAGCCGATGTAAAAAAAAGCCGGTCTTATGCGAAGGTCCGTGTGCTGCAAGAGTACGGTGGAGAAAAGAAGCGCATCTCTCCGTCATCTTTTAATCGGTCGTTGCTGCTCCGAGCAAAGGAGTTTACATGAAAAAAAACGTGTTTTCACCAGCAAACCAGAGCTGGACAAGTCATACACAGACACTCCACTCATTCAACAGCCGATCAAACAATCGCTGTCCGCAGAGGTTATAAAAACGGGCCCGGTCTCTCTCGAGCTCCTACAGTCCAGTCGCGATCGGCGGAGAGTAGTTTAGTGCAAATCGTGAGCGAATTCAAAAGAAGTCAGTTATCGTAAGCCAGCAGCGGCCATGAACTCGTACCTGGTAAGCCATCTCTCTTTCATTTCACACCGGTCCCTTCGAACTTCAAGTGCAGTTCCAGTCCAAGTGCATTAATCCACCTATTTCTCCTGTCCACAGGCCCTGCTCCTCCTCGGAGCCATCGTGCCCTTAACAGTGGCCCAGTACTACTGGCCCGATGTAGAGCCCCGCTACGCCTCGTACTATCTGGATGACTACTACGACTATGACGATTCACCAATCTACCCTGTTTATGAACCGGTCTACACCTTCCGCCAGAGCAGGAAGAAGGGTGGTGGCTATGGTGGTGGCGGTGGAGGCTATGGCGGTGGCGGTGGAGGCAGCGGAGGAGGAGGAGGCTGGGGCGGCAACTCAGGAGGCCACGGTGGTAATAATTTCGGCCACCAAGACGGCAAAGGAGGGTTCTGGTACTACTGGGGTCCAGAACACCACCAGAAGGGAGGACATGGAGGCGGTGGTGGTGGTGGGGGAAGGGGAGGAGGAGGAGGTGGTGGATATGGTGGAGGTGGCCATAGCCAAGGCCCTCCTTTAATCGTCCAGCATGGTGGTGGAGGAGGTGGTTATGGAGGAGGAGGCGGTGGAGGTTATGGAGGAGGTTATGGTGGCGGAGGAGGAGGAGGCGGCGGCGGTGGCGGTGGCGGCCACGGCTGGGGCTGGAAGAATCCCGTCCCCCAGAAACATATTCACCACCCAGCACCTAATATTCCCTACTCTCCTCCCCCAGTGATCCACGCCCCCGGCCCGGTCATTAAACAGCATAAACCTATCTATGTTGGGTGGGGATGGTAAACCAGGCAATAATTCGGAATTCAACGGCGGCGGAGACGGCGAGATCTCAGCTCAGCATTTCTGTTCAAAATTTTCTCAATTATCACGAGTACCACACACTGTGTAAAAGAATGGGGGTCCAAAATAAAACTCTTGTCAATGCATGCTCTGAAAAGCCCAACTGAAAGTCTTGTTGAAACTCTTTTCGCACCCTGTCGCATTAAAAAAGTGGTCTCGCGAAACTCGTTCTCTCGGGCCAGGACGGGGCGACGTCCTCGCCTGGCCACCGATGACGACGACGGACAGGGTCAATGAATCCCACGATTCCAACTGGTCGATTCCTACTCCTTTGTTTCCGAAGAAATCAGTACAAACAGAATTCCAGCACTCTTTTATTCCCGATCACGAATCAACAATTCACACAAGTTCCCTGTCTTCCAAACTCTACACGCCCCTACACTTAGTAAAGCCCCGTGTAGAACCCATGATGATACGTTATAGCCTTCTTATCATGTTCGCGTTTATGATGGTAATTGTATTTAGAGTAGGGCCTTGACCAGGAGCCATGCCAGCCATAACTAGTGTTTGGGCCTATAAAGAGGAAGCGGCGGCGGTCGTCTTCTTCGTCATCATCTTCCTCATCGTATTCTTCCTCCTCCTCATCATCATCATCTTGCAGCACGACCATCCTCCTCAACAATGGTGGGGATGAAGGGACGGCTGCTGCTATCTCCGCCTCCTCTGGCGTTAGCACACCAACGGAGCCTGCGAGGGCGACTTCATCATCTCCAGGGAGGACGGGGACTTGGATGGGAGCGGGTGCAGGGGAGGCCGGAACGGAGACCTCAACGGGGCTAGAGTCCTCATCGTCTTTGTCCTCGTCATCTTCATCGCTCTTGTCTTCATCGTCATCCTCTTCGCTCTTATCGTCATCCTCCTCCTCCTCTTTGTCTTCATCGTCCACTTCTTTCTCCTCTTCACTCTTCTCATCATCGTCTTCATCGCTCTTATCATCATCATCATCCTCCTCTTCTACCACTGCAGAGTCCAGCTCGTTCTCCCTTCTCGGAAGACGAAATCCTGGCTGCTCTGGCTGGAGTTGGACGAGGACGAGTCCATCCTCTTCAGAGTACGGGTGCAGAGGGGCCCCCTCAGAGCCCGGTAGCCGTGCGAAGGCGGCGAGGACCTGCATACGAACACCACTTACAGAGTCAACGACAAATGGAATTCCTCCAGCCACCGACTTACCAGAAGGAGCGAAGTGGAGAGGAGCAGTCGACCCATGACGGATGGCACTCGGAGATAATCACAACTGCTGCTACACGGGCGACAAAGTGCAGACTACGGCACGGGCGCGCTGAAATGCGGAAGCTGAAGATGTAAACCGGCCCGGCCAGCCAGCCGTCGTCATCAAACGGTCAAGTTCAACTCATTGCGTTGTTTCATGGGACGGACGCTGCTGAGACAGGAGCCGCATCGGGACGCGTGTATTCAAGAGATGCTCACGATCAGTGCTCACCAAAGTGCAGAGAGGTGAGTCTCACCAAAGGAGAGGCTCCTCTCGTGCTCGTCTCTCGTAATTCTCCGCCACTGCTCGCTGATGTTCTGTGTGTTTCGCACAGATGATGGATCTCATATTATGCAGCATCCTCCTTCTTCCTTTCTATTCTACACTACGTACCAATTTTTGTGTGCACTGCTCCACTTTCGTACTTGAAATTCTGTCTACTCTTTTGTCGAGTCCATTCCTGTCATTCTTCTACTATTTCGGATTGCGAAATTCTATTTATAGACAGACCGTGAGTTTGGCCAACGGCGACCCAGTTTGGACGGGGGGTCCGCTGATGACTGAATCGAGCAATTAGCCCGTCGCGGTTTCTAGCACACCAGCCCAAAATGGACTCCAACTTCCCCACCAGCCACACTACCACAACCGCCACTGGACCTCCTTCGAGCGGGATCCGCTTCGACCCCTCGTACGTTCAGTCCCTGCCAGGGACGCTGAAGTGTGCGCAACTCGTAAGCGAATTTAAACTAGCTGCCATGTCCTGGTTGTAATCGAGTAAAAATCAGTCATGTTTACACTCCAGGTCCTCTCCCTCATCTCCTTCATCTGCGTCTCTGTGGCCAGGAGGCCTTCATCCTCTCCAGTCATCTGGTTCAGCCTGGTTAGTATGGGCGGATTCTTCATCACTCTAATACTATTGTTATTCTTCCTCTACCATGTGATTGGGAAGTTCGGATCTGTTCCCTGGCTGGTCGTGGTGAGTAATTTAAGGTTTGCCTGCTAGTCAGTTTTTCAGGACCTCCAATCCTACCTCTCTAATTCTGAACTCTAGGAATGGGTCTACTGCGCCCTCTGGGCCTTTTTCAACTTCACGGCGGCTACAGCAGCCGCTACTCAAGGGGGCTACGACCCAGCGATGGCGGCGGCTGCCTTCTTCGGGTACAGCACTATGATTGTGTATGGATTCGACTCTTATCTCAAGTACATATCATGGAGGGCAGGGGAGCAGCCGCAGCAGGGGAAGGGGGATAGCCAGGGGCAGGCTTAGGCGTACCAATTTCGACTGCTGAAGGGATGCGCCTCAAAGTGTGTTCAGTATTTAGCTCGAGAAGTATCAAAAAATTCTTAGATCTGTTACAAACGAGTCTTTAATCGTGCACCCTTTTACTCTCTATGCACAAACAGAAAATCGGAGAATAAAAACCGCGTTCACAACGGCGAATTATACTTAAACCAAATTCTTGTAGCTCCCCTCCTCCCACACGCTGTAAAAATCATCATCATCCTCTTCATCCTGCTCATCCTCTTCATTATCTTCCTCTTCCTCCTCTGATTCCTCAACTTCAGGGTCAGGCCGTTCAGCTCTCCTCCACTTGGCAATCCAACTATCAATCTCATCATTCGTATAATTCTTCTTTAAAAGCTCTTGCTTATAAGACTTGATAAACAGCTCGAAACACTCGTCGTAGTGCTGATTGATAATATTTAATAGTTGTAGGGGGCCGAAGAGTTGGTTGGCTTCTAAGAGGGCGGCGGAGCGGGTTAGGTTGAAGCCTTGTTTAGAAATTGATGTAGTGTACTTGTCGATGTTTTCGCTGTAGGGGCAGGGTTCTGTTGAGGTGGAGTCCGGGTCGGAGCCTCCGTCCGCAGTGCGGGTCGAGTTGAGGGGGAGGGAGGTGTTTGACGTGGTGTTGGTCGGAGGGAGGATGGTGGTGGGCAATTCCAATTCAGTTGTGGTTGAAGTTGTCGCCTCCGTTAATGGAACGGGCTCCCCTGCTGGGAGCTGCCGTTGGCTCGCTCTAGGCGGCGCCCCGCTGTAGCAGCTGCAGAAGAGGATGATCAAGAGGATCCGTAATTCCATGACGGACGGTGGACTCTGCTGGCGGAGGACAAAGTTGAGGGAACAGGCTGTTGGCAGAGACTCTGACTGCGCTGCGACTGTATGACGCGACTCCGGCGGACGAATTAATTAGTGTGCAAGCCAGCTGCCGTGCATAAATTAAAACATAATCACACGACATCTCCATTTAATCGAAAGTACATTATTTTATTCAGCTCTTATCTACAACGTTGGTCACTTCCCCGCCGCACCCCTCCTTCTCCCCCTCAACTTCTCCCTCAACAGATTCAACTTTTCAGTGAGACGCTGACGATCTTCATCGGGGGAGGTGGTGGGCTCCTCCGTAGTAGCAGGGGTTGTTGGGGTAGGCTGCTTCCGAGGAGGGGACTCTGCACCTTCCGCCACAGGTGGACTGGGACTCTTCCTCTTCTTCCCCCCCGCAACAGCTCCACTCTTCTTGAATCCTCCAGAAGAACCCTCCTCCTCCATCGTCCCCAACAGATCGTTGAGTATATGAACAATAGTACTAACGTGCTCGTGCGGTCTCCCCTCCGTATCCTGCAGTGTAGGGTTTAAAGTCCCAGAAAAGGTCCCACTGTAAACCCCCCTCGACTGCTTCTTCAAGTGAGGCGGTTGTGATTTGCCAACAGTGGAGCTTAGTTTTTTAAGGGTTCGTGTTAAAGTGCGGGAGGCGGTGGAGAGACTTGTTGTCGTTGTTGTTGTTGAGATGGGGGTCACGCTGCTTGACGATGGGGATGGTGCCTGGGCGACGGAAGCTGACTCCTGCCCAACCCTCGATAACTGCAGCTGAATGAGCATGACGTGCTCCCCCAACCTCATTGTTAAGTTAAGGGGGCTCTTCCCTGATAAAAACTCCGCAACCTGCTCACTGTTTAATGTGTTCAGAGCGGTGAGGACGGCGGACTCGTCGGGGCGGTGGGCCTGCGAATTACCGGGGTTTTAGGGCACGAAATAGAAAGTACGCCAATTGTGCAAACTCACCACCAACCCGGTCTCTATACAGGGGACGAGACGGATTTTAGAGCCGTCCTCTATCGAATTGGAGGCGATCGTGCCCGAGTCGAGTTTGCTGTGTGGGGAGTAAATCGTAGAGTCATCGGGCTGTCTTGTCAAAGAATTTCAACTCTAGTAAGACTACTCACCTCTCCCTCCACAATAAAACAATCTGCTCTTTCGTCAACCGGAATTTCGTAGCGATCGCCTGCTTCAGGTCATTAATGCTGTCCGAGACGCGGACGGGGAGCTGGAAGGGGTTGCCCGTTGTGGGTTCTATTGTGAGGTTGATTTGTTGGAGGTGTTCCATCCTTGCGCTGGGGGGATTGGGGTGGTTGCTGGCGGTGGCAGAATTAACGACGGCGGTGGACAACTCCGATGGAAGGTGGATGATGGTGGAGAAACAGCTGAAGTAACGAGCAGGAGATGCAGCAAGAGGAGGAAGTACTACAAAGACAGACAGGATCCCGTTACTGTACCGTGTACTCGGTCGAGCAGAGAAGAGCAGCACAGAAGCACACAGCGGAGAGACTCGAGAATGAATCGCACTGCACTCTGGTGTAAGTTGAGATGTTGCTGGGCAGCCGTGAAGAGAACGCAGTCGAACAAAGAGAACACAGAACTCAGAGCTCTCGAGTGCTCCCGAGAGCTGAATCCACACGAATCCATGACTCCATGAATGGGGTTTTGTGGTGAACAAGTACGTATTTATTGCGTAGAAAACAGTACAAACAGCAAGAAAAATATGGCCGGATAATCACCTCTTTAATGCATTAACCAAACAAATATACCTGTACTTGTAGGGAACGCAGTTCAGATCCGAGCCTAGGGGTTGCAGTTCAGGTCCACCATCATATAGTCCATCCTCGTAGGAACCCGGCTGCCCCGCATGATAGATCCTCACCGGAACGGTTCCCATATTAGGAATACCGAGCACGTACTCCTCAATACTTGATACTACTCTCTTCAACCCCAAAGCTGGATCTATCAAAGTATAAGGCCTCCTATCGAAGGGGTAGCCCATCGGCCGTGCGTCTGGATAATTCTCAAATGGGATGCCGCACATTATCGGGGCGGGGGTGCATCCTTCCTGCTGTCCTGTACCACTCCGGGGAACAGCATCCAACTCCCCATCAGTTACCATCAAAAACAAATCAAAGGCCAGTCCTTGTGTATGCCCCCTTGGAAGTAACAAGTGCTCCGGCCACCCGCAGCCGCAGTGCGGGCGCTGATTAGCTAAATCTGTTTGCAGTGTATTATAAGATTGGAGTGTTGGCACTGTCAGGGTGCTTTCGGAAGAGCGCCGGATGATTTTGTTGAGACCGGGAGCGACTGCGAATTCAAAACAGAGTTACTGTTAAGAGAATACTGTAAGATTGAGTTTACTACTCACGCATCACTGGGAACCGATCCAGTGCAAAGTAGAGTGTACGCTGTTCATCCAGGCTGTATTTTCTACCGTGCTCATCGTAGCGGGGTGCTAAGAAGAGCCGGATTGTGGCGAGTGCTGAGGGGGCGAGGGCGGGGTCCCGTTTCTAAAACACAAGAATGTAGAGGGTGAACCCGTACACGATTGCAAGAAGCAGTCTGGACTCACAATCATCATCTCGTAGCTGAACCTCCTGTAGTCCAAGTGCTTGATACGTACACAGACGGGGCCCTGCTCTATGGACCTATTGAAATCCAGTCCGCGAGCTAGGTCGTACTCCTGCTCCCTCATAAAGGTTTCTAATCTGTTCTGTATCGATCCACCATCCTCTAATACAGCCAATCCAACAACCTGCACTCCATCATAAACCAACTTCCACTCCCCTCCTTCAGGTCGGTAAGGAGTTAGAGTAGATTTATAGCTATCAAAGATTTGATCGACCCTCGTATGGTACTGGTAGAAGACAGGGTCCCGAATTGCTACGCTGGGGTCGGCCATGACTCCGGGTGGGAGTTGTTGCTGACCATCTGGATCTCTTAATAGTCCAATTCCTAGATGGGCCTCATTATGCACCCCCGGATAGCCGTATAGGTCGGGATTTAGGCTGTAGACGGATGCTTCGATGATGTCTCCTAGTATGTCTATTCCGGTTGCGGTGCGGAGTGGGATCTTCAGATTTGATTGCTGTCGGGAGTTTGGAAATTAGTTTTAGACAAGTTGTACTACAATTTCAAACTCACCGACACCACAACCCCAGCCTCTATTGCGAGCTGGATTAATCCAAGTCTTTCTAGTCTAGCGTTCAGGTCAACGATCATCGGCTCCTGTTGTCCATCCCCTTCTATATTGATATCGGCAGGTAGGGCACCAGGAGGTCGTGGAGTCCACTGGAGTCCTGAATTCGAATCTCCTAAATGTGGGTTGTATCCCTGTTCTATTGAAATCCCTGGTATCAATTCTAGTGGAACAACAGTTGGTAGTCCTACAGAGAGCCGCTCCGAGTGGTACCGGGCGCAGATGGTGTGATGAGAGTAGTATAATAACTCTCCACGACGGTCAGCTCGGGGTAGATTATTGCCCATGAAAGGGTACTGTAAGTGCCAGTACCAGTGGAAAGAATTCAAGAATACATCTTCACGGAAGTAGGATAGGATTGACTCGGGACCGTTGTCGGAGGTGGTGCGGTGATCGAAGCGGGTGCACTGCGCGAGGAGTTTTTGGATTAGCCATAAATGTTATATTTGAGCTGTGGAGTTTGGGTGCGGCCCTCCATCAAAATATGCACTCACCTGCCCCGTCCCTGCCCGTCCAATGGCCCTCCTACTTCTTCTCTTGGCTTGTGCCATAACCTCAGCATAGAGCCACATCCCGGGCATGACTTCCAGCGGGTGGGGGAGTTTCAAAGAGTTTAATAATGGATGGTTAACAACGGCCATCATCATTCCCCGATACCAGGCGTTGGGGTTCATTGTTGAATCATCACGCATGCACGCTGCGAGGCGGATGGTTGAGAGGGGGGAGCGGCGGGCTGTGGATTGATTTTAATAATCATTAACAAGGTTTAGCGCTTTGGCTGTTTTTGTTTTGGGCGATTTTCCCGCAAGGTCAAAATTTTGAGACGCCCCTTCGTTTTAGGCCCCGGGGGAATTGGGTTGGATTTGGCGTACGGAGTCCCTTTATTAACACATCATCAGTGGAGCACTACTAAATTGTGTGTAACTCTAAGAGAGAGGACAGGACCCTGATTTGGGTTCCTTTCCTAGGTGTAGTCTGCCGAAACCCCGTCACAAACCTGGTGCAGGCTTACACATCGCATTTAGGTTAAGGACCCCGCTTACGTGAAAGTTACAAAGGTCCCACGGAGGACAAACGATTGACAAGCACGCACACGATGTCATACACGACTTGAACCTTGGAGAAACCCGTGCGTGCTTCTCACGGGGGCAATAAAAACGCAAACACCAGCGAGAAAGCGCAGTCGCCAGTTGCTAATCAAACTCTAGAAAATTGTACTCACCTTGGAGCAACTCTCCCATCACTCCTTGCACTAGCTTCATGTGGTTTGGGTTCATCCCATAGAAGAACTCGTTTCTGTCCATTGATGATGTCAGCTTCTCCATGTCGGGCATTTTATCTCTACAGTAGTAGTTCCACTCTTCATTGGTCATCTGCCATCTGAAATCCAGTACTAGATTCAAGTAGTTTTGCAATTCCGATCTGGTGGCTGGTTGGTCTATCAACTCTAAACTGTTTGGTGGCTGCTGATAGTCCTCATAACTAGCAGCCAGCACTGGCGCCCCCTTCTCATGGATCATGCTGTTCCAGTACCAGCTCACAGGTAGGTCTGACTCGTCTTCGAGGGAGAGGCTGTTTAGCTGGGATTTGACGAAGGTAGCAAGGAAGAGCAGTGTCAAGTTCACGACGAGTATGGTGAGCCGCAGCAGAGGCGATGAGGAGCGCTGAACCGAGCGAGACGAGGCCAGCGCAAAAGGCGGCCGATTCGCCATGGCACAGAGTGAAGGAATTTCTGAAGGCGAGACTCTCGAGACGGCAGCGTCTCTTAGAAAACCACAACCGAGACTATTGAGATGACTGATCGGAAACGAGAGACTTTGCGAATGAATGAGATTCTTTTTGTCTTGGCTTTCTGGCGTCTTTTGCCCTCTTTTCGTCTCGAGCGTGGGCACTCTCGTAAAGAGTAAGCAGTCTCTCTTCATCAGACCAAGCACATGTTGTACGCACATTTTGTCTTGTTTCCCATTTTTTTCTGCCCCTACTCTCGTAACTTTGTTGTCGTGTTATAGTTTTCTGATCGTGCTCTGCATTTTAGCAGTATGATTGCATTGAATTGCATTACATTATTGTTGGTGGGTTTAATCATGGGAAACTCGGCGCGAGCGCAATGCAATTTGACTCTGGGGCAAGCGCGAGTAATTACTTTCACTTTACATAACACAATCGCTCTGAAAAGAGAAGTGTTTTTTTCCCAAACTCATTTTTATTTTTTTTATAATGCAACATGCATAATATAAAATGTGGACTTGTCTCAACATCTTATCCGTCATGTCTGCAGCCTCTGCACGCGAAAAGCAAAGTCAAATGTGGGAAACGTGACGGTTGCAGAAAAAAAAGTTTGTGCATGTCCGCCGCTAAAATGTCATAATCCATTTTTGACGTTGATAATGGCCGTTGGCCGATTAGCGCCGCTGCTGTTGGCTCAGCGGGCTGCCAACGTCCATTTAAAAGCAAAAATTGCAGAGTGCTTGGCAGTAAATTAGCAAGTTACAAGTAATTAGCGCGGTGCTCATTAATGGTGCTGTGGTAATTAAAAAGGAAGTGGGGCTCTTTTGTCTCTTGACTGTTGCAATTGCGTGGATTTTCTGCACGATCACGCTGCCTCCATCGCTGTATTTACTATTTACAAATAAAATTCGCACACGTTCAAGGAAACGCTGCGAGCTGTGAATACTGAATTTGGGTTGAGCCACGTATTTTCGCGAGCTCTTTTGTCCCCAATTCTACACGGCTCGCTCACTTGAGTTTTGCTGGCGTGCCGTGACTCGGCGTAAATTTGGAACGAAATAAGGATGGCCTTCACCGTGCGTGCAAGGCACGGAGGCGAGTCGAGTCGTGTATGTCATGATCGCGAAATTCACAAATCGACCTTGCCCAAATTACACGCGAAAGTACGACTCGCTAATACGGCTCAATCAAAGTCTGGTGTTCGAATGACGGTTGACGACGATGATGAAACTGTAGCAAAAGTTTAAAATGTGCAGTTCGGGTCGAGTGTCGTGGGGTCAACGGCATTGCGTAATCAGGAGAGCGAATAAATCTTAAATGTGGCAGGTAGAGTGCAGAGATAGAGAGAAAGGGCAAAAAAAAGATCGAGCAAAAAAATGGCGAAAGGCGAGATGAGTCATGTGCAATGTAAAAAAGCGACAGGGCTAGTCAGTCGCCAGTTTTTTGCACTTGTGCGGAAGTGCTGGCTCTTCAGACGTGCCGCCAAAAGATCCTCGTCCAAGGGCTCATCTCCATCATTCTGGGGGAGTCTGGGCCTAGGGCCGCCACGTCGTCCTCTGGCCAGGACTCTTTAGAGGAGCGAGTCGATCCAAACGTGGAAAATGCGCGTTGCTCGCAAAGATGAGAGATTGTCGAGATGGGCTTGGAGGGCTGGGAGTCCAATCGTCGTTCTTGTTGGGGACGATCGCGGTTTGGAGAATGGACCATGGCTGGTGTTTTTTGCGCACTGAATCCCACATGCCATCGGAGGTCCGCCACGAGGATGATTCGCAGAGTCTCACTCGGTCAGCAGCGGCAGCGTATTTTAATGTATTCTTCGCAGCGCCCTCCAATGGGGTCGTGATGAAGCAGTTTTCGCGATTTTGGCGAACAAAGCGGCTCATCCGCATAAATGACGTCTTTCACACTCATGAATCTGATGAAAAAATATGATCAAAAACCTGTTTCTCCATTATTACGACCATCATCTTCGAGGATTTCTTCCTCTTAGCTCACGATCTCCGTCATCTCCGGAGCTGCAATTTAAAGACTCCTGTGCAAATTCGAAATTGTACACTCTACCAGCCCCACCAATTTCCACACTCAACAAAATCAAGATGGAAAACCTCCTCCAAACCATAACAACCGGACACTACACTATTTACAAGAACATCACCCACTCTGAATTACTAAGAGAGAAGCAGTACAGCATATTTTATAACCACTACACTATAAACCAGGGTTCAAACACTAAATTCGAAGAGTTATACCAGTTCAGTCTTGCAGGGTTAGGAATCGTCTTGACAACTGTATTTGGTTTCATTGGAAATACATTAACTATAGCAGTATTAAGGAATAGTAGGCTCCACAACTCGATTAATAATTTACTACAGTGTTTAGCAGTGTCAGACACCATACTGGTATTGAGCATGTTGTTTCTAATAGCAGTCCCAGTACTTTGTAACTATAGCGGTGTGGACTTTAAACAGTTCTACAGCTTCATGAGCGTCCCCTTCGTATTCCCCTTAGCGATGACTAGCTATTGTATTAGTAGTTATTTAATTGTTGCTATAACAGTGCAGAGGTATTTGGTAGTGGCGCACCCTATAAGGGCTAGGGCCTATTTCACGAAGCGGAGGACGAGGTGGGTGTGTTTTTGGATTGTGTTATTGTCTATTATTTATAATGGACCAAGGTGGAACGAGTACAGTTATAATGGAGTGAAGGTTAGTGATTGGGCGACCGGAAGCAACTCGACAGAAGACTGGATGTACATGCCCCTGACGACGGGATTCAGGAGGAGTTATGCGTTTGACAAGGTGTATGTGCAACAAGGGTTCTTCTTGTTTATTTATTTTATTCCGATGAGTACGATGGTCGTCCTGAATTTACTCATTTATAGAGGGGTGAGATTTTTTGAAATTTTTTATTTTTAAAAAAAGTTTCCGGGAACTTCGAAAAATTTCACGAATTTGGGAACTCTGTCTTTTTGCATTGGCGCATTTCTTCTTTTCGGGTGTTTGGCGTTTTTTTGGGGCTGAAAAATTTTGGGTTTCCCGGGACTTTGAAATTTTCATAATTTGTAAAATTCTACCGTTTTCGGGTGTTTGGCGATTTTTTTCGGGGTGTTTCAACTTTGGGGCTCCGTAACGGAGACCTAGTGCCTCGAGTCCCCCGCAAGCGTCGGTAGTTTTCTCCGCCACAGGCGGTTTATAATAGCGGCGGGCCACATCGCTACCGCGGAGCGAGTCGAGAGGTGCGATCCCCCTTGTGGGTTCGCACCCCTCGACTTGCTCACGACACCACCACCAAAAACTCATAGGTGAAGGAGGCCACCACTACCCGGGCAGAGATGGGCAATGACCCCCCAACCGACCCCCAGCAGCAGCAGGCGCAACTCGGCCGGATGCTCTCCCTCCTCGTGACCATCTACCTTCTCTGCAACAGCATAGCAGTACTAGAAGGACTGTTCGTATTAAAAACTGGGAACGGCTCCGGTCCAGTATTGGAGTCTACACGCTGCTTTTTAATTAATTTCAACTCAAGTGTTAATTTCCTAATTTACTGTGGGTACAGCGAGCAGTTTAGGTTAGTTGCTGTGGAGAAGCTCTGTTGTAGATCGGGAGTATCGAAGGGTAGGAGTCTGAGGAGTTTCAGTAATAATACTGTTAGGGTGAGTGTTTGATTGCTGTATTCCGAATTGTGTTTCGAATAAAAGTGGTTGTGATTTTCCAAAATCCTGCAAGGCAGCCAAGAAATCTTCCGAGCCCATGCGGGCAGCCCAGCAATCGGCCGCCCTGCTTCACGCGCTCCTCTCCGAGTGTAAGAAATTGGGACCAAAGTCCACAAACGTGGTGGGATTCAGTGCGTGAACGCTTGCGATTTTCTTTTTAATCTTCACGAAAATTCTACGTGCAGTTTGCAACATAATTAACGGATTACGCAACCCACGTGCTCATGAAAAACAGCTACAGAGCAACTTGACAATCAAAAAAGAGATTTATTAAACAGATTTCTGTTGTGGTGGCTCGACGAAGCGGAAGGACCACCGCGCAAGCACACGTTAAAGGAATCTAGATCACTTCCTTCTGGTGTACAAGTATTGCATGTTGTACACAATTGCACATTTTACGAGGGATTTCAGCAACCATCGAGTGCATTGTGGTGGCCACAGCTCACTGACCTGTATTCTCAATTAAGAAGCACTGCTGTGTGCATGTATAATTTTTGGCGCAAGAGTTTGGTCGCCACGAACCCGTGACGGCGACGGACCCAGTGCTCAGAGTTGGGCACGTAACAATCGCGAGTAAGTATGAGTTACGTAACTGCGCAGCTCCGCCGTGCCAAATTTCTGAGGTCGACTTCCGAATGCAGTGTATTTGTGTGATTGCACTCTCAATGCTCAATTATTGCTTACACACAAATATTGTGCAAACTACGACGAGGGTGTTTGTACGATTGCTCTGTTGCACGTGTGCACCCTAAAAAGCACGTGGTCGAGTTCGGGTCGCCTTATATAAACGACTGCGGTGAGAAATGCGGCTGTTGCAGTCTCAGCTCAGAAGCCCGCCAGTGACTGGTCACCTCTACCAAGATGAAGTCCTCCAACAAGACGAGTTTGGTGAGTCCAACTTACACTTGAGCCCTTTGACTTTGGCTTCTCAATTCTCTTTTCTTGTGCACAGATTCTTTTCTCTCTTCTATTCGCTGCTGCAGCAGTCGCAGTGGAAGAGCCTGCCGCCACCGCAGCTGAAGCACCCTCCGACAGCGAACCAGCGGCCTCCTCACCAACCGCCTCCGACTCGGTCCCATCCGCCTCCGACACAATCGCCGACTCTCTCCCCGCCGCCGGCTACGCCTACGGTCACCACCACATCCCCGTCCACTACGGCCACACGACCCACTCCCAAGGCCCAACTGTGTATAAACAGTACCACTACCACCAACATAAAGTCATCCCTACACACAGTGTAAAACATTTTAATCACCACTCCACACAAGCTAAAAAAGTCATACATCAGCACAACCAGCACGAGAAAGTCATACATCAGCACCACCACCATCAACACACCCTCCACCAACACCACCTGCATAAAGTACATTTGCATAATTTACATCTCCAGAAACATAACGTTCATCTTCATAATCTCCATAAAGAGCATATACACCAGCCTATCTACCATCAACACAATTCTAACGCCTTTAAAGAGACGGAGGAGCACCGACACCACAAAACTTTCGGGGAGAGTCATGAGCATGTGCATAAGTTTCATGAGTCGAAGGTGCACGCTCCCCCTGTTTATAAGCATGGATGGCAGGGACATGGAGGATTTGGGGGAGGTTTAGGGGGTGGGGGTGGCTTTGGGGGGTATGGAGGGGGGTTCTTTTGAGCTGACCCCAGGGGAATTGGATTTCAAGACCGGCAAACGACTGGAACACAATGAAAATGGACCAACAAGGCAACTGGCTAGTCAAGCGTCTTCTTCCCTTTTCTCCCTTCTTCCGTTCTGTTTGTTGTAATTTATGACGAATCGTCTTCGGATGTTTAATGTGCCTAGAAATAAAATACTTTCGCTGTCTTTCGAGCATCGCAAAAAAGACTGAGCGTACGACTTTTTTTAATTTCAGTTGAGCGACGAGTATTTACTAAAGTAGTATGGAAAAGATTCCTATCAGGCGTATCAAGAAAGATTCTTATTGAGAAACAAGGGGGTCGGCCGGGGAAGGGTGGAATTCCTCGTGGCGGCGGTGGCCGAATCAACGAGTCGCAGCGAAATGCACCCAGTAGCAGCTTGTGGCTAGCAGCACTCACTCCTCCTCTCCCCATCCCTTCTATCCTCAGCTGAGTCTTGATCCAGCTGAAAGCTCGACTCCTCCAGCGCTCGGAGCTCAAACTTTGACTTATTAGCAGTGATTAGTATATTGGCAATATCCTGGAACATCTCCTCAACCCCCTCCCCAGTCTTGCAACTGATCTTGTAGGTTGAGGTGATTGTGGGTGAGCATTGCTCGCTGTTTGCAAAGAGAATGTGGAGAGATTAGCTGGGAAACCCACACAAGAACAGTTGTCCACTCACCAAAACTCCTCGACGTCTTCTAATCTGACATCCTCTCTCAAATCAGCTTTATTCCCCACTAGGAACACTTTGCAGCTCTCAGAGTAAGACAAGATCTCTATCAAGTGCTGAGAGCAGCAATGAAAAGATGACTGGTTATCCAAACTATAAACCAAGAGTGCTGCTTCAGTATACTTGTAGTAGGAGCTCGTTATCGAAGCTACTCTTTCCAGCCCACCAGTGTCCCAGAGATTCAATTGTATACAATACTCGGGGGTGGGGTTGCCATCTATTAATTCTTGATAGGCCTTCGTGTAGTTGTCCAGCCCAATCGTTGACTTTCTACTCGTGTCTGAAGTGAAGCTGTTGTTGACGAACCGGCGGAAAAGGCTTGTCTTCCCAACTCCAAACTCCCCGCAGAGGATGAGTTTGAGAGTTGGTGGGCGGCGGGTCATTTCAGTACTTTATATTGATTGTTTTTGATTAACTTTATATTGTGGTTGGAAGAAATTCTTGCAAGTTGTGCTGATTTTCTATTGACGTAATTCCTCTTGGCAGATTCGAACTCGGAGCGCTTTCGCGGCGCAGTCTTGTTTGTCTTTGTCTCACTGTGTTGCTGGCTGTGTTAAAGGATGCGCAATACCAGGATGCATACGGAGTGAGTGCACAGAATCTCAGAGAGCTCCGCCGAGTACGGTTGACGGGTCTAGCTCCTGAATCGCGGAGGGGGCACAGGGGGTTGACAGCGATTTGAGGCGATCCACTGCCCCCAGTCGTTTCCAGCCCTCTGAGTCTAACGATGGCACCCAAATCATGAGCCACACCTCCCACCCGCAGCCGTCGCACAGTCTCTGCAATCAAGCAACGCCGAGGTGTTCTTCCGCGGTCGTTCCTCAAAGAGCAAAGTGATAAAAGAGCCATGGCAGCAGCATGAGCGAGATGAAGACGTTGGCTCGGGGACGCGCCCTTGCACTTCTTGGAAAGGCGTCTTACCCCGTGAAAGCAAGAGTTTTGACCGGGCGGTGGGACCATTCTAGAAATCACCACCGTGTGCAGGGCCTGACCTCATTAATAATAACCCGTTAACGAGACGGAGGCGGAGACCGGACTTGGACGTGCGGCTCATCAAACGAATCCCTTCAAAACGGGCCAAACTCAAAGTGGTGACTACGCGAGGAATCATCGATCTACAACGAATCGATACATGTACGCCGATGAGATCAATACAGGGTACACGGGCTAATCAGGAGAAAGAGGAGGACACAATCATCGCGCGAGCAAGAAAAGTGATAAATTACCGTGTTTGCATAATTTTTCATGGTTGGTGGACAGCAGCGGAGGTAGCTTTCGCGTGCCATCAGCCTTCGCTGGCCTGTCCACCTGTCTTGTCCACCACCGCTGTGAGAGGTTTCACACACGTAGTACTACGAGAAGTAGTGTGCTGATCAATAAGCCTGTACAGGTCTCCAGTGCAGTAGTTTTGTACTCTGTGCTTTCTCCTCCCTTATGATTTCTCCACACACTTTCTCTCGTACGTGCGGATCGATAACTTGCCACAACCTACGGAGAGAAAGCTCTCACAGAGGAACGACTCTTGGCCTTTATCGAACTCTTGCTCGGTTGCACGCAGTTCTCAAGAAATCCAGTTACGCAGTCACATCACTCTTTAATACTATCGTTAATTGTCCGCATTTTTCCCGCAGCAGTGTAAATTTGAAGGGCGACCTCTCAGCACTGGAGTGCCAGTGAGAAGGAGTTCCAGTCACCACGCAGCAGAGTCCAAAGCCCACGAAGGACGAGAAGTCTGTGGATCGCAGCTCCTCACTGCAGTAAATTGTGTTTGCGGGATGATCTGCCTCACCATCATCACATTTCTAGCGGCGGCCCTCCATAGCAGCCCTGGCGCCAGCGCCGTCAACACGGGGTAAGTCCTATATACCATTGAGACCAGCAGTTCAGTCTGCGCTCACTCCTTCCCTTCTCCCTCCACAGCACCACCGACGACTCGGCGCACCTCAAAGCGCTCTCCAAAAACATAAGTCTAATACTCGACTCCTTCTCGAACAATTACGACCGCCGGGTCCGCCCCAATTACGGAGGAGAACCAGTAGTAGTTGGAGTTTCGATGTACGTGCTGAGTATAAGTAGTGTGTCAGAAGTCCTGATGGACTTCACCGTGGACTTTTACTTTCGACAAAAATGGAAGGACCCCAGGTTGCAGTTTCAGGGGCCTAAAAGGGTGTCAACACTATCAGTCACATCAGAGTTCTTAAAGAAGATCTGGGTCCCTGACACTTTTTTCGTGAATGAGAAGCAGTCACATTTCCACCACGCAACTACGTCAAATGAGTTCTTGAGGATCAGCCAGACAGGGGACATTCTTAGATCTATTCGGATGACTGTCACGGCGAGCTGTGCGATGAATTTAAGACATTTCCCGATGGACAGCCAGTTATGCAATATCGAGATTGAGAGCTGTAAGTGCGGGCGGACTTTTAGATTTTTTAAATTTGTAGGCTTCTAATCTAAATTCCCTCTTTCTATACCCACAGTCGGCTACACAATGTCCGACATCCGCTACATCTGGGCTGATGGTGCTAATTCAGTAGGAGTATCAAACGAAGTCTCTTTACCCCAGTTCAAAGTGAATGGGTACAAGCAGAGGGCGAACGAGATTAGTCTTAGCACGGGGAATTACTCGAGATTGGCTTGCGATATCCAGTTTGTTAGGAGTATGGGGTACTACCTGATTCAGATTTACATTCCTTCAAGTGAGTGGTGGTTTTTTATACTTTTATTACGGTTTTTGAATTTTGCGCCCGTTTTCTAATTCATAATTGCCCCAATTTATCAAACCACAGGCCTCATCGTCGTCATCTCCTGGGTCAGCTTCTGGCTTAATCGGAACGCAGCCCCAGCACGGGTGTATTTAGGCATCACAACAGTCTTAACCATGACAACGTTAATGTCCACCACAAATCGTGCTCTGCCCAAAATCTCCTACATAAAATCCATCGACGTATTCCTCGGCACCTGCTTCGTGATGGTTTTCGCCGCTTTATTAGAATATGCAACGGTTGGGTACCTCGCTAAAAGGATACAGATGAGGAAGAACCACTTTGCTGCGCTGCAGAGGATGGCTGTTCAATTGCAGAGGGAGAGGGAGGAGCATTTTGGTGGGCAGGCAAGGAGGCAGGAGTGGCAATCAGGGGCAGGGGGTCATCATGCTTCAGGGGGTGGGCATCATTCGATGGTGAGTTTTGTATTTAACTTTAAATTGGCTATAATTCTAAATTGGCATTAATTTCTCTGCAGTCCTTCAAGGGTTCCACGACCACACTCCCACGTCACAGCCATTCTTATTATCAACACGAAGGAGGGCCTGGGCCAGCGCCGATACAGCCGCCACCACTTCCTATAAGGCAACTGATACCAGTCAATCCTAATCAGATCTGCGGGATAACCCCATCGGACATCGATAAGTATTCAAGGGTGGTGTTCCCCGTTAGCTTTATATGCTTTCATTTATTATATTGGATTATATACTTGAACATTAGTAATCAGACGATATCGGGGTTGATATTATTAGAGAAGAAGGGGGACTAGGGCCGAAGACGTTCAAATACGGAGCAGGGTCAGCAGGGTTGCAGGACATACGAAAGGTGCAGGGAGGCGAGCAGCGAGTACTTTAGAGTGACCTTAATCGATAGACAATCCATACACACACGAATGTACAATCTCACAATCTCTCTAATAATAATTAGACGTAATGTTTGTCATAAACCGCACCGCCACGCGCGCGCGATAATAAGCAACCCGGGTATTTTTTAGGTGAACACCTCTCTCTTTATAGGGTACGATTTGTAATACACGTCTTTAACATTAAGGAATTTGTAGGTGCTACGGAAGCGCATTCTCTCTAATCACTAATTAAACAAGGCAGTGAGAACCCCCCGAATTTGTAATTTTTAGTTAATTAGGAACACGTTTGTAATAAGCCACCTTCGTTCCTGCACCGAATAAAGAAAAGTTGGTGTTGCTAGGGAATTTGGATTTTCGGGGTGGTGTTGCGACCGGAGTCATCTCCGAGAATGCCGTGAATTTCTGAGGCGGGCTCTCCAAACTGCCCGGGGCTTCCCACCTGAGACAACTGCGACGATTTGCGTCATGGCTTTTATTGCGTTGAGAGAAGTCGCTCACCTTGGCCATGATCCAACTCTTCATCTCCTCTTTTTTGTTGCCGCGCGCGACTCGCTTTTTTGCGTGATGTGTCACACAACAGCGTTGTGAATACGTGAAGAGTCCTGGATCCGCGAGCCATACAATTCAGCATTGTCATTGGACCACACCCAAGCGGACGAGTTTACGGATGGATGCTCCAACTCTGCTCCAATTAAAGAATCGATGAAGAAAAAGACACCAATTTTAGCGAGAGATTAGGTTACATAACCGCAGTTTATCGTAATTTACTCGTGTGCACGCTCGGAATCTTGAATCGCCTGATTTATGGGAGGCAGTTCTTTCAGTCGGTTAGCAGCGGTAGGATTTATGGGTCACGAAATGGTTTAATGCACACATATTGTATCGATCACGGACAATCGGCTATCACCGCAATACGATTTTTGGGCAAGGTCGACCAGTTTCTAAACTCTAATTTGCATACTAATAGCTAGAAATACGCAATCGCGACCACGCTCGGGCGTCATGAGCAGCGGTCAGACGGTAATTAAACCTGGTCCTTGTTCTCGTGCTAAATCTTGTATTCGTAGTCGTTTGGGCGTGGAGCACCACCGCAAAACGGATCCGCTGCTGGTCCAGCAGTGGCTATAAAAGCAACGACTCTAGTCTTCAGATCTGTTCACAATTTCTCTCTCTCTCTGTGCAATCAGAAAGACTTCGAAAAACTCCGACTTCAAGATGTTCAAGTACTTGGTGAGTGGCTGAATACTTAATTTTTGCCGAGGCTTTTACTGTGTTTAGCATTTCCTGGTCTCTTTTTTCATTCGAGACTCTCGAATTTGGACTAATCATCCTCTTATACCTGCAGGCCCTCTTCGCCCTCCTCGCCGTGGCTTTTGCGGCCCCACCCGCACCCGAAGCCCCGAAAGACCAGGACACCGCCCCTCTCAGTTACTACACCTACGGAGCCTACCCCTACAGCTACGGTTATGGAGCCTACCCTTATGCTAGCTATGGGTATGCTTCTTATCCATACACCTACGGAACCGTGGGACACTACGGGTATGTGTACGGCAAGTAAATGTGGACCGGATTTTGAACGGAATGGAGCTCACTTCTCTTCTCTAAACACTGCTGTAATAGTTCAAAATTTGCAATGACTTAACCACCTTTTCAAATTCGGCTATTCTTGATTTTCTCTGTTTGGAAATAAATAACTGTCCTGCCATGTGAACGTGTCGTTGATGCTCGCCTTGTCATTTTTATGCTGCGTTCCCCGCACATTTTTCCGCAACTTTGACGACTCCGAGAAAAGACTGCAGGGATTGCCCTTCATCGCCTCCACGCACTTGTCCCATATCTCCTTAGTAACCAATCGATCTGGGGACGGTCATTCATTGTCATTATTATGTTCACTTGTGTTACATTCAGGACCTGGGCAGGGCTTGCATAACTTTCTCACGGGCTGTGAACACCTGCGCTTCGACTATTCATAAAGAGGCTCATTCATTTACTAAAAGATGAGAGGAATACGCACTGGACGAAAAGAAATGCAGTCGCAGCCAGTGTCAATTGCAACATGGGGGCGGGGGGCAACAGTCACAGCGAAGAAGACGAAAGATGAGGGTGGGTACAACTCTTATTAATGAATTACCACAGCGTCTCATAATCATTCATAAAAATCTCAGAGTCACAGAGCTGAGCGGGGCAGAGTGATTATCAATTACAACAATGAAATCCTTCTCTCTCACTGCAGTGGTCGAGAATTCCAATGCCCGTAAAAGGACCAGAGACCAGAGAGAACAACGAAGGTGGACTGCATGCAGAGCGGAGTGGCCCTTCTCGTGCACTGTAGCAGAGCAAGGAAAGGAACGCAGTTAAGGTTGAGATTGCTCAGCAGTGTGCAGGTGTTCAAACAATGAGAAAGGATCAACAATAGGAATGAGACTTTTATCTTGTGTTTGGATTATTCGAGTCGAGACGTTTGTGGATTGAACAACTGAGACACGTCAGAAGAGTCGCTAACGAGAAGAACGAAGAGTAAAGCCGCGTTTCCACAGGCTGTGTCGCAGGGACTGCAGTGCAGTGAATGCGTTGCACTGCAGCACGCAGCGTTGACGAATCCCCACCAAAACCCTGAAGTTAAAGACCAACCATTGTTGCTTTATTCATCGATTACTACACGGAAAGTTTTAAAAAGTTAAAACTCTGTAGGGCGCTCCACACCTTTGCGATGACGACATTGCGGTGTTTGCAAAAAATTCGGTGACGAACTGGAAAAATTAAATAACTGATACACGAAATAAAATGACCAAGAAATAAAACTTCCACACTTTTCACACGTTCTCACACCCACGGAAGTTGAACCAGTTGGATCGCAGTAGGTGTAGATTTACATTTGTGTTGCTTCTGCCCGGTGGGGACTTTATTTCAGCGGCACAGCTACTGCTGTCACGACGCAGCTTCTACGTTCTTCCAAGTTTTGGTAGGGACACTACGTCGGGTCCATCTTTTCGATCGCAGCAACGCAGTCGGTGGAAATGCGGCTTAACCGTAATGAGAAATGCGTATGAACATAAAAAATGCTTCGTCCCCTCCCGCCGCGCTCTCCTGCTTACAGTGCACACATAAAAAACTTACTGACTGGTAAATTAATTCGAGAACTGCATTCCAGACGCGAGCGACGGCCGCATAAAAACGGGGGAATTAAAATTACCACTATTCGAGAATTGTGCACTTGCACTTCTGCATAAAATTAAAAATACGTATACTCGAATTGAGCTGCGAAATGCGGACTCAAATTCGTCTTCATATTCACTGAATTGTAATTTCTGCTGCTGCGATCGAATTTCTATTAATTGGGGGAATCACGTCCGCACTGAAAATCGAGGAGTCACTCTCTTAAATGTGAGAATCGAGGATTTGCTTTTTGTATTTTTCATCATGAGCAGTGATTTGGCAGTCTCTCTTCTGATTTTAATGGTCACCATTTTTTAATTCATGGCGATTAAATCCGGTGGATGGATGTGGTGAGATGCAGTGGATTCGATGGCGCCTGCGTGTATTCTTCTTCTACCTGTAATTACTCGTAATTTCTCTGTACCGAACAAAGAGAGTGGCCGGAACAGTCGAGTGTACTTCGTGACCGTGTCATTACCACAACAGAGTAGAGAAGAAGAGACAAATTAGCCGTCTGCTTCGCTGCGCAGGAAATTCGTGTTCTCCGTAATTAGCGAGCGAGTTGGAGTTTGGACGAGGAGCACGAAAATTCATTTACAGAAGAGGACGGGGAAAAGGTAATTATGAATGGAGACGAAAGAGTAATTTGAAGTTTTTTTTTGCAGCGGCTGCAGCTCTCTTCTCTCGTGCATAAAAAACTCTCCGTCTCGAGCGCGTACACGCACACACGCAAAAACGCAGGGAATGGGGGAAAAAAGTCCTGGAGTAGACGGAGAAAGGGTGAATAGAAAAATTCCATCAACCGAGAACGAGACCCTCCAACCAAAAAATGATAGTACTTAGCCATTCATGAGCTTATTCGCATTTTTAATTAAAACTAATTCCCCGCCGATGGGTTTGGAGAAGATTCGGATTTCTTTAATACGGAAGCGTGAGTGGGGAATTTGAGAGTCTAATTTAAATCTAGTCACTCTCCCCATTCTTTTACTATTATTCATGCGACACGATCGACGACGCAAAAAGTGCTGCTGCTTCGCTGGAAGGGAAATGAGAAGAGACACCCTTCCCCATTACATCGCGGGTTGATTAACTTCAATTAATACTCTTCGCGAGTGAGTGGATGGTGGAGGAGGGTTGGAGGTTTTAATTAATCTCCCCAACACGAAGGCGGCAGCGGAAATCGAAATCTGGAGCTCGCGCTCGCAATTTAGAGTTCTTAAAATTCCTCACTTTTCTCCGGAATGAATTTGCAAACCTTTTCTCTCCAAAATTCATCACTGCACTCGCTCCATTTCTCTCTCCCGCCGCGTGAATGACCCGAAATACCTCTAAGAACGGCATCGAGAAATGGTCTTTGATAGAGTGAATCGAGTACAGTAAAAAAAATCACCGGCTCTCTCCTGAAAATTAATGCGCATTACTCACTCGTGCATCGACAGACAATGAAAACAATGCAAGAGACACAGCCGATCCCAATCACTGCTCCCAAAATTAATGCAGCAGAATAATAATTTCTACTGAGTTTATCTTTTCAATCTTTTTCGTGTACGTATGCATCATCTTCTTTGAACCCTTCTTCTCATCCTGTTCTCGAATATTGGTTTTGTTCCTGTATACAATAACTCGAGTCAGAGAGCAGTGCTCGTTGAACCTTTTTCCTTCTATACATTCAATGATCGAATCCAGCTCGAATCGAATACATGAAATCGATGCTCAAATGCTCCATCGCATTAAATTCTTCACCGGTAATTTCGTCATCCGGCCGTTTTGCATTTTCGTTGTTACCGGCGCCTTCAGTCGTTCAGCATTTGCATTCTCGTACATTTACCATAATTTCGACTGAATTTAAGGAATGGAGAGTGCGGACACTTTTGATTATGATTCTGCTCTTCTTAATGGATGCGGAGATTGCGCAACTTTCGTGCAATTTACCAGAGGAGTTCGCGTGAATTATTCAAGAGCGAGAGAGCATCCGCTCCGTCTCTCCTTCTCAGCTCTCCGCCGTCTCCATGATCAGAGTGCACTCGGAGGCACCTACCGCGTGGAGAGCGCGGGCCGAGTCGAGAGCATCGCTCAGAGTGGAGACATCTGTCGGGCGGTGGCCAGGTAGAGCAGATGGGCTCCGCAGGTGAGCCGGTCGCTCCGACGATGGCCCGCACTCCGGAACGCACGAAACTCCCGGCGGCCGAACCTATCGTGACTGAACTCTCTTCCCATGTACACATGCGCCGCGTTCTAAAAATAGAGCGGCAGTTGGAAGAGGGCCAAGCTGTGATTTTCGATGGCGGATTCCTCTGAATTTTCCTCTAAAAGAATTTGCAGAGTCGATCGTCGAGTTACTATTTCAAGAAACCTCACACGCACAATGAACGCCCGACCCTACAGGGCCAAGTCGATCGGGGGGCCTCCACCGCATCCGCCGAGGCCCCAACTTCTTCATGGCGGACAGCACCCGCCGCACCCGCACCATCCGCAGGCGAGGGCCGGTGGACGAATGACCAGCAGGAGGGTGAGTTGATAGGAAATTAATCGCCGGTCTTTTCGCTTATCCGCTTTGCGTATAAACAAGCTGGACACTCCGGGAGACAAAGAGAAAGAGAGTCCAGAGCACTCAAGCTCCGAGTCCGATGCGCTCCTGCTCTCTATAAGACTCTCTCTCGAGCCCGTGCACTCCGACCGCGCGCATGCTCCGCCACTCCACCAGCAGATTCATTGAGCCCCGTACGCTATTGCCGTTCTCGTTGCTGGACTGCGGCAGCAGCAGCAGTGGATCGATAACAACACACGACTCCAGTCTAATACGAGTGTCTGTGTATCGAGCGCCCGTGTCTCTTCCATCAAAACTCCAGGAAAGGAGCAGCAGCAGCAGCGCTGCAGCAGGACGACGACGATGATAAACAGTGCAGCAGCAGCAGCAGAGTCGGGGCGAGAGACTAATTTGTAGTTTGGAGACTTGGAAGAGATTCGTTGCTGGGAGCTAGAAGTTAAGACTACCACGGTTAAGGGTTAAGTGCTAAGACTATTAGTGTACAAGGCCCTGGCAGTGCAGTTTTGTGAGGACATTCTTAACGAGTAGCACCTGTTTAACTTCATTCCCGACATGGCCTGACCCCGCCGACGACGATTTGTATCGCGATTGGTAGTATGCGTAGTGGTGGTGATAGTGGACGGTGCAGTGCAGTCAACAATGAGCAGCAGTGGCGGTGGGGGGCAGAGACAGCAGCAGCAGCAGAGGGGAAGGAGGGAGCGGAGTATTTATGATGAGGTTTTGATCTAACTTGGTTGATAGGCTGGCGGCGGCGCTGCGCTGTTCTTCTCCGACTCTCCAACTTGATAAACTAACAATCCCCCGTTTTTTGTAGGGCTCCGGTGACTCAACGTACTCGCAGCCCTCCTCCGATTTAAGCTTGGATGAGGAGAGGGAAGTGCTGCGGAGGGAGACAGAGCGGAGTGCGCTTGGGCAGTTGGAGAAGGCGAAGGTGAGGTTCTAAATTAAGTCGAATCACGTCAATTTCCCTAATCTGTACTCTTATCGCAGACCAAACCAGTCGCGTTCGCCGTCCGGACCAACACCTCCTACGATGGTGGGCTCGATGATGACAGTCCCGTGCATGGGTCAGCTATTAGTTTCGGCGTCCATGACTACCTGCACATAAAGGTGAGTGGTGCTGGAGTCCTTTGACCGGGCCTTTATAATCTGTGTAAACCGTGCTCCACAGGAAAAGTACGACAACAACTGGTGGATCGGGCGGCTAGTGAAAGAGAACGAGGGACTGATTGGGTTCATCCCGAGTCCGATTAAACTGGACAGCCTTCAGATGATGAACTCGGGGAGGGTCGGGGGGAGAGGTAAGATAGTTGGCTTCGTAACGGATATCGAGGACCTCTCGCCTGCGGCTCGGGTCCTCGCCACCATCACTCCGCAAGGGGGCGGTGTGGCCCGCCGAAGGGGTTACGGAAGACCGCCCTCGGTGGAGAAGATTAGCGCCTCATCCCACCCGGCTATTGGGCGGGAAAGCAATCATAAATCAGGGCCCTGATCTGTTCTCTTATGTTAAAAAAAACAAAGCATAGTGCTACACTGATGATGTATTAATAACTAAAAAGAGGCATACCCTCAGTACGGCAATCATAATCGAATTAAGTGCAATTCCCGCCGACTAAAATGGCGAGAGATGGCACGAGTCTCCAGGAAAAGATTCCCAAAGATCAGAATTCCAAAGCCCCGTCCATTCAAACCTTCAATAACCCCCACTCTCTTCCCTCCCCCACAGACCCCTACAGCACGGACCCAACCCCTGGCCCCGACCCGGACACCGATTCCCTCTCAAACCTCAAGCCAGTCAAGTCGAAGCAGAAAGGAATATTCAAGAAGCAAGAGAACGTGCCCCCGTACGACGTCATCCCGAGCATGCGTCCCGTAGTTCTGGTAGGACCAAGCCTGAAGGGCTACGAAGTGACGGACATGATGCAGAAGGCGATCTTTGACTTCCTGAAGCATCGGTTTGAGGGGAGGTGAGTCAACTACAAACTTCTTCAGTTGACTGCAATTCCCACGAAACCCTTTTACAATAATTCATTAAATCCCCAATCCCACAGAATCATCATCACCCGCGTCTCCGCCGACATCTCCCTCGCCAAGAAGTCATTATTGAATAACCCAAGCAAGCGAGCAGCCCTCATGGAACGCTCCTCCTCACGCTCCTCGTGCCTCGTCGAAGTGCAGTCGGAGATCGAGCGGATCTTTGAGCTGGCGCGTACACTACAATTGATCGTTCTTGACTGCGACACTATAAATCACCCGAGTCAGTTGATTAAAACCAGCCTGGCCCCGATAATTGTCTATCTGAAGATATCGAGTCCGAAGGTGAGTTTATTCACAAGTTGCTAGGCAATTTTGTTCGTCCACTGCCTTTACAAATAATCTGATTGCAGGTCCTCCAACGCCTCATAAAATCCCGTGGAAAATCCCAAGCCCGAAACCTAAACGTGCAGATGGTCGCAGCGGAGAAGCTCGCCCAGTGCCCACCCGAGATGTTTGACATTGTGCTAGACGAGAACCAATTAGAGGACGCCTGCGAGCACCTCGCCGAGTACCTCGAAGTCTACTGGAGGGCGACGCACCCAAATTCAGGAGGGCAGCAGGAAAATAGCAGAATAGAGAGGCCTCCAACACTGCAGCAGCCAGACGACAGTTACAATTCTTATTTCAATGACCAACCAGCACGAAGACGCCCAGACTCCTTCAGACCACAGCCCCCACCCGGCCAGCCACACCTGATAAGACAACAGCAATCAATGTACAGCGAGGAGGAGCCCGAAGAGGAGTTTTACGACGAGGGGACTTTTGATGAGCTAACAAGTTCAAACTGGCAGCCACAACCGCCCCCAATGCACCGGATGCACCAGCAGCAGACGTGATCCTCCACTATTAAAATGACCTTACCCTTCATAACCTTATATTCATACACGCAATGTGTTTCTTCTCTCTGATGAACCAACTGCCTTGTACACTAAAACACTTCTCTCCTACTTGCATTATGAAGTGACGTGTGGAGTTAATTAAAATGGGGAGTCTTTTGCAAAGGAGATTTGGAGTACTTGGCGGATTTTATTGGCACTTTTGGCAGGAATCAAGGAATCTAAAATAAGTTAAGAGAATACCAAAACGCCTTCACAGCATCCCATTAATTCTATAAACTTCCCGGAGCGCCGCCTGCGGGATCCGCATTCCCATACTCCTCGGTGCAGGAGGAAGGCTCTTTCCCGACCTCCCAGCAGCAGCAGCCGTATCACTCGCTGATTTGCCCAACGCTCCTCCAGTATACCCTCCAGTAGCAGCTGCACCCCCTCCTAGCCCAAGATTCCCAACAGATTCGAGCAGGTTCTCCAATACACGGCCTCCACTCGACCGGATGTACTCGAAATTCAGTGGTTCGTAGCGCATCTCTCCATACTTCCGGAACCCAAAGTAGGGGTTGATGTCGTAGGGGGGAAAGAGGGAGGAGGAGCGGCGGGAGGCTTCTTGTTGTGGTGCGGGGGAGGCTGGTCCGATGCAGAATGTGGCGATTGCCTGCGAATTAAGAACAGGAGTTGTTAAATTTTGTTACTAACGGCAAACGACTGGTCCACAGTGCACACTAAAACTCACCATTGCGAAGAGCAGACAGAGCTGGCGGAGTGGCTCCATGATTTCAGCGTGTTCACGTACGCGTGCCGATGAGGACTGATTGAGGGGCTCTGAAGAATCATCGTACTTATAAACGCAGGCTGTGTACAAAGTGACCGGGCTATTTTTAGAACCTGCATGGACCCTTCTCCAGTGCGATTCCACTTGAGTTTCTTGAATAAAGACGAGACACAAGCAGGGAGTATCGCGTTTGGAGAATCCGGTTCTCACTTTCACACATGACGACGGTGGTGGCGCGGTGCACTTTGAAGGAACGCGTGAACGGACTGCCCTCAATTCCATTTCACTTTCCATTTCTCTCCTGGAGAGGAATTTCGTGCAAGGCGGATCTTTGCATGGCTGTCCTCTAAGACTCCTTTTTATTCACACCATTCTAAAACGACTTAAGTTGCATGCAGTATACAGTCTCCGTTTTAAAATACACGCAGCGATAGTCACTTAATTTAATTTACAATCTAATAGAGAAATACTGACACCAGTTTCCGGATTAGGAATGCTTCGTCAAGTCTTTTTCTCAGAGGAGTGGCTCCATCCTCTCTCCATCATCATCATCCTCCTCCAGCAACAACTGCTCCTCCAGCTGCGGGTCCGCCTCTGCTATTCGCGAATAGCGCTGCCCTGCACCGTCCCTTGCTGCTCTCCTCCTGCAGCATTTTACAATCGGATCCCCACCGTAGTGACTTAATAAACTAACAGCGATAAAACTCAGGACCATTGGGATGGACCCGACGTAGACTAAGTATCCGTACTGCACTCTCTTGAAAACCACATCAGCCAGTATCGTGAAGGGGATTGTGAGGCTCACTGAGAGAGTAGCGAGGAGGGAGGTGGTGAGGAGGGAACCCCTGCGAGTGAGAATATTGGGGGTTGTTAATTTACAGGGACGTGGCTCCACGGGTAAATAAATGGCTAATGCCACTCACCACAACCACGCCACCTCTGCCAACACCGTTCCAATGAACCCATTTAGTACCAGATAAACCCACTGCGTATGGGTGGGCCACTCGAATGACTCCAAACCGGTGTAGTGGAGTATTATGAACAGGGGCCATAGTAGTACGAGGTTGAAGAGGCCGACGAAACCTGCGGGGGACGCGAAGTGCGTGAGAAATCGGAATGCTGGACAAATTTGTAGAGTGGCTCACCAAAAAACAGCCAGATATCTAATCTGGACTCATCCCTCACCCTTCTCCGCAGAAAGACTAGATAAGACGCATAGAATAATGCAGAGAGAATGCTAAACAGGGCTCCGAGCGGGACGTGTCGGGGCTCGAGACTGTTGCTGTCTGATAATGTGACAAGAACCTGTAAGATTTCGAGGCCCATTTAAATTCTGGAGAACTGAGAACTGAAATCTAAAAAGCTAAACTCACCACCCCTCCACAACTCCCAACCACCGCCGCCAATTTACTCCAGCTAAACAGGTCCCCAGCACTCGAAGGATACAAACTTGCAAGTATAAGCGTAAACAAACTAGAACTCGAGCTCAATAGATTAACGACCCCCGCCTCTGTATTGCTAATAGCCAGTTGGTAGGTCCACGCCCCACAGAACCACAATAAGCAAAAAGTCATTGACAAACCCGCAGTCTCCTTGATACTCAGTTTGCTGGCGAGCCTCTTTGCTAGAAGTTCAGCTTGCAAACTGGCAGCGTAGCTCAGCCGGGCATGCCTTGCTTCGGTAGCGTGCGAGCTCGATAAATGCCGGACTTCTGCGAGTTTGTGGAAGCGGACTGAATGTTGGTGGGATGAGTTTGAAGAGTCGGAATGGTAATCGATTGGAATGTAGACTGATGGGCTGAGGGCTGGGCTCGAGCAGTTTGAGGTGTTGGCGTTGTTGTCAATGTGTTCGGCGGCGGAGGGTTCGGAGGAGTGACGACGGCGTGTTGGAGTGTACTCGAGGACCTGCGAGTTGGAGAGAGAATTTGGAATGGCTGACTTGAAATAAAGGATAAAGTTACTCGCCTCAAACTCCCCGTCTACCCCTCCCCCAAACTCGAGCAGACACCGTTCGTGCCAGGGGCTCCAGCACGCAAACCCCGACAGAAACACCATAAACATACTGGTCTTTAAGTATGAGCTGAAGAAGGGCTTGTCGTAGTGCTGCGTCTTGAAGATGTACTGCGGAGGAGACGGAAAATCGAATTAAACCAGGGAACTCCATTGTTTCTGCAAGGGTTTACCTCCGTCAACTCGGAGCTGGCCACCCAGATGACGTCGACCAGCAATAAAAGCAGGATCCCAAACACGAGCTTTCTATTACTTAAAGGAGGTGCCTCATCCGGCTCAATCTCGAGCTCGTTGCTGGAATCTTGCGGAGGTGGACGTCCTATACCATTGGTGAAGATGACGTCGTCCTCATCTCCGCCGTCGGGGTGATCCGCTGTACAAGTAGTCGGCTGCTCGATGAGCCGCTCCCGATCCGAGTTGCTGCTGCTCCCCTCGTCGAGTGCCATCGTGTGGGCTCATCAACTGCTGGGGTTTCGTGTGAGGTGTTCGGCCATTCCAAATACTGCTGCTGCAGAGTGGTGACAGTTGAACTTCTGCGAGGGCACAATTAATTACTGGAGCTTCCCATGTGCGCCTAAATCTGAAGTCTTACCCCTTATCACACTTTGAATCTCCTCCGAAGCTGCTTGACTGCTTGCACTCGACCGTCCTCAGCCAGTTTCTGGAAATCACACACGCTAATGAGATCACAGAATGCAAATCACTTAGTTCTCCGTGATTGAACACATGATCGCGATTGATTGCGTTCGTCTTCTGCTTCTGTCACATACACAATCTGTATCGACTCACTGCTGCATTTAAAATGCAGTCTGGCAGCTGTACACACGAGCGGGATCCTTGCCTCATCGCCCCCGTGCAGTACGCTGCACTGTACTCTGGTCGTGGTGCGGCACGCTTTGAACGGTGGATAAGAAAGTGTTTATGAACAGTATCTACGAGAGAGTTTAAGAGCCCAAATCAGCAGTCCACAGTTCTTTTCTTGATAAGAGTCCAGACGAAGACGGTAGCCAGCCAAACGCCAACACAGAGTCTGGACGACGACCCAGCCCAAATCCGTACTTGAAGACTGCAGAGGCTAGGAAACGCAAAATATGTAGGACGGGAGTGTGGGTAAGTTTTCTGGGGCTCCCTTTTCACTTCTGTTGGCCCAGCCTCACTGATCCTTATGCATTTGCAAGAAGGATGCTAAGTGCCAGGTCACAAGCCCAACTCAAACCCGAGTGAAGGATGGACCCACTCCGAGGCGAGCAGCAGCCCAACTCCGACCCCAACACAATGAATACTCACCTAATCACCCACCCAAACCCCGAAGAAGACTCGCTCGACGACGACCAGCAGCACTGCATCTACACGTACAAAGGAGGAGGAGTGGCCGACCTTCCCGCCAGCTTCTGGGAGTTTGAGGGCGGCGACACGTGTCCGAATGGAACCTCCAATCCACCGAGCACGAGTAGCGGGGCGAGCAGCTGTGGTGCGGGGACGAGCAAGAGCCCGAATAGTTTAATAAATGGGCATCTGAGGACGACGGCGACCGGGTCGAGCGCGAGCGATCAGCTTTACTCTCCAGATAACGACTTTCTCGAGATGGACTTCGACCCGGGGGAGCCAGAGGAGGAGGAGGATCAAGTGCCAAGTGCGGAATTTGCAGTCAACCGGCTCCTGCGATCACAAGTTGAAGTGGACGTCGTTGATGGACCTGCAGTGGTCAATAATCAGTCGAGCCCCGCTGCTGCAGCGCAGTTATCGCCCCACCTGTGCCAAGAACCACCGCCGTGCTCTTCGACACAGGAGCAAGCCTCGAGCCCTTCAAGTAACTCCCCAACGACGGCTGCCCCACCCCAGCCAACCAGCAGCAGACCCCGCCCCCAGCTGAACCTCTCCTCTCGCCTCGTCAAATCCAACACCCTTCCCAAAATGGGCGTGGGGCAGGAATCCCCGACGAGCAGCAGCAGCCAAGCAGCCATTCGAAGCACTGCCCTGAGCTACTCTTTACCGTTAATCGAGAACGAGCGGGGACAGCAGCCAGCGAGCAGGACGACTTTACTTCTGTCTTCCAGTTCCAGCACGACAGCGGCGGCTCCCTCCACAAGCTTGATGCTCCAGCCCACAACTTCGAGCATGCTCGTCGGGGACGTGATGCTCTGGAGCAGAGAGGAGGCCATGCTGAAGGCGGTGGGCCAAATTGGAGTGAGCGCGTGTGGGGCGACAGCTGTGCTGAATGTGTTGGTGAGTGAGATTTGAGATTTCTGTCTTTATAAAAGCTGTCATATCATGAATAACTGCACTGATTGACTGATTACAGTCCGCCCTCGGCTTCCCCGCCCCAACACTCGAATCCCTCCACTCTGCCATCCACACCCGACTTCGATTAGAAGACGGAGACCTCCCACAGTACTTAGAGTCTCGATCCGTGGCGGGGACGACCCATGTGGACCTCGCAAGTGGAATACAGGAGCTTACGAGCGGGGCTGTGCGGTGCCATTTCTTCAGAGTTCATCCTGGGTGCAGTGCGGAGGAGTTGTCGCGGTGGCTGCTGGGGTGGGTGTGCAGGGGTGAGTTTCCAGTCTGCCAGGAGGAGTTTAAAATTGTAGGAGAGTCTCTAACCTATCTCTATTTTAATTGTAGGCGCCGTTCCAATCCTAACACGAAACCTACAAATCCAGCCCTCCTCCGATCCCCCCGCCGACTCCTGGCACCACCAAATGCTGTATGGGTTAGGCCCCGGTGTGGTGTACCTCACAAACCCACTGGAGGCGGTCCCCGTTCAAGAACTATTGCCCCAACTGACTTCAGAGTGCTTACTGCTTGTGAGGAGGGAAGACGTGATTGGTAGAATGAGGCCACGGACAGATTTAAGAAAATTAGTGAGGATGGGGGATGGCAGGTGGAATGAGTTAAATGTATTGGGTGAGTAAAGGCAGGATTTGAGCTAACGCAGAGTGAGGCCAGTGTTAACAAAATATGCCCTTGAATTGCAGGCCAGGTGGCCAACATGCTCCTCGAGCAATCACCCCTCTTCAGCCTGGAGAGCGCCGTGAAGAGGACGCGGACGGGGCACGTGTCGATTCCTTACTCTTGTGTGGGTGGGGTGCTTCTCTGCATTCGGAGTGGGGGTCCGTATGAGGGGGAGTTTGAGAGGGAGCCAGAGGTTATTGGTGAGGCGGTGGCGAGCGGGAGCAGCAGCAGCGAATGAAACAAACCTTTCTATAATTTAAATCTCCCCGCCAGCGCCAAATTTTTTCCACGATGAGATTACTACGTGACTATTTCTAAAATAAAAGAACACAGAGATTCTATTTCCAAGGCTTTATTCCGGGCACCATAGACCCATTTGCGTTTGGAGCACGAATAAATACTTCACTCGACCAATATCACCACTGCTCTCCAGTGAAGTGAGTTGAAGGTCAAGCTGTCAAACTCCGCATCGTCGTCGTCGTGTTTACGTAATAACTGGAATGCGAGCATAAAGAGCCTAATTAGTATTCGTGGTCGCATCTCGCAATCGTCTGGCTTACATTCTCAATTTCAATTACTGCACCCTGCACTGCTTTTAGCTTAGCGGCAATCAACTGCATTTAATTTATGGGCAGGTGAGTTGCTGCACACGAGTTATGTCTATCCTCACCGAAATCGTGCTGATTGGGTTGGTCACACTCGTCGTGGTGTACTTTTGGAAGCGGAGGAGGCCGAAGAATTTTCCACCGGGTACGTGACGAAATAATTTGAGTTTGATTCTTAAACAGTGATTAACCTCTAAATTCCTGTGATTTAGGCCCATGGGGAGTCCCGATCCTCGGAGCCATCCCCTTTCTCGGCGTGCACCCAAACAAGACGCTTATGCAATGGAAAAATAAGTACGGACCACTTGTCGGGATGGATTTCGTTGGCTGGAGGTGAGGAATTACTGCAATTAGTGCCAATATTCCAAAGCAGAGAGATTCATGCATTCACGCCCAATAGAACCGTCGCCATCAGCGACTACAAACTGATGAAGGAGTGCATGAACGACCTGACCTTCGCCGGCCGCCCGAAACTCACGTTCATGTCTGACCGATCTGGCGGTGAGCCGGAGGGCATCATCTTCACGACAGGTCGCAAGTGGATGGAGCAGAAACGGTTCACACTCCGCCGGCTCAGGGATTTCGGCTTCGGGACGCGGTCGATGGAGACGATCGTGCACGACGAGATTGTCGAGTTAATCGAGAGACTAAAAATGGACGCTGGGAAGCCGCTCGAGGTCCTCAACCGCTTCAACGTTGCCATCGTAAACGCGCTCTGGACAATAGTGGCTGGAGAGAGGTTCCAGCAGGACGATCTGAAGCTGAATAAAGTCGTGGCACTCATCACGCGAGACCTGAGCAGCTTTAATTTGTGCACGTTGCTGGCCACGTTCATTCCGTGGTTCGCGCGCTACGCTCCAGACTGGCTGAGTGGCTACTCCACAGTCCTCGGCCCAATCGGGCAAGTTAACACTTTTATACGACCGTTCCTCGACTCGCATATGGAAACCCACGTGCCTGGCCAGCCACGTGATTTCATCGACACGTACATTGACGAGATGAAGAGCACGGAGGACCCAGCCTCCAGTTTCCACATCAGCAAATCGAAATCACTCGTGTACGCAATCTACGACCTGTTTATGGCCGGTGCGGAGACGACAAGCACGACTCTGACTTGGATCATTTTCTACATGATTCGGCATTCGGACGTTCAGGAGAAGCTGGCCGAAGAAATCCAGCGCGTTGTCGGGAATTCGAGACTTCCTTCCCTGGCCGACCGCGCGCAGATGCCGTACACGGAAGCCGTGATCCACGAAGTGATGCGTGTCCGCATTCTCGTGCCGATGACGATGCAATCTACGATGGAGGATTTGCAGCTGCAGGGGTTCGACATCCCAAAAGACACGATGATCCTCTTTAATCTGTACGCGGTGCATAACGATGCTGAGTTGTGGGGCGACCCGGAGAACTTTCGCCCGGAGCGGTTTCTGAGCAAGGATGGGGAGCAGTTTGAACGAAGGGAGGGGTTCATGTCCTTCTCGGCGGGGAAACGCGTCTGCCTTGGGGAAAGGTTGGCAAGGGATGAACTGTTTCTTTTTATAGTGGCGTTGTTTCAAGTATTCCGGGTCGAGGAGGATCCTGCGGGGCCCCCACTCTCACTTGAGGCTCGCAGCGCGGGGATTTTAATGCCAAAGCCCCAGCGGGTTGTGCTCAAGATGAGGTCGTGAACTTTGCATGACATTGATTTTAATTCTAGGTTCCAGGGGCTTGTGTTCAGTTGGTTGATGATTTCATGTGCTTGTATGATTCGACAATTGAATAAATCGAGCACTCGCATTCTGATTGCATTGAGTGCCAATCAATCGAGCCGTAATAAAATGCGCAGTTCATCGTCGTCAGTCGTCATTCATGAACACGATTATCACTTTCACTTGTGATTTCGCGAGTTTGGGAATTCACGTGCACTCAATTCAATTTATGGGATTTATTTATGATTTAATGGAACTAATATTACCAATATCCTTACTTACTTAAACTATTCTTTAAAACTAAACCATAAAATGTAAGACTAATGCATTCTTGGATACATTGAAATATTTCTTGTTGACTTTTAGCATAGATTAGTGCATGATTTCATGATAGATTGTGAGTATAGATCGAGCCAAGAATTGAACGTTTGCACGAGAGGCCATCCAAGCCTCCTTCAATCGTGTCCAGATCCATCGATGATTTTCTCCCACAAAAGCCAGCATCCAAACCACAACGAGGCAGAGGTACAGGGCAATAATGACTTTCAGCCTTGACCCAAGCACACTCAGAGCGATTGGCTCTTCAATATTTATTGGGTATCCATAAAGTTGTATCATGTCTTGCATTCTCTTGCGTCGAATGCCCGTATACCAGTAACCCTGGATACCATTCGCTTGTAGGCCGTTCAGGACACGCAGAGCTGCCCCAGCATACTGCAGGTTGATCATCCAGTTCATATTTGTTTGGTCCAGCTCCGACCCGACGATGGCACACTATGTTTCGCCGACCCTGTAGTGATATTTGTCCTGATAGTAATCTTGGGTGGGATAAGGCAGGGGGAATCCATGGCCGAACATTGCAAAAGCGCGATGCTCTGCCAGAAGCCTGAAGAATTGACTGTTGTTCTGATTTAGGCCAGGAATTATCTTGAAAGGTGGCCGGCGGGTCTTGCTTGAGTAATGAGAAGGGTCAAGCCCGTGTTTTCTTGCCTGGCGGGCAAAGAGACCTGCGAAGAAACGCATTTGAAACTCGTTCTCCACGGCAAATGAGTAGCCTGCAGCCTTGACTTCCAGAATCGTCCCCAGTTGCGTTTCCTCCAGCGGACGCATCATGTCCCGGGTCACAATGCCTTGGTATGAGTAGAATAGAATGATTATGAATGGGATCAAGGACAGGAGTTGACCTCGGTTCTAGTTACTGACCAATCCTTGACCAAGAAGCGCAACAATAACGTCTGATCCGTATGAAACCTGCAGGTACACAATTTCTGGGTATTCAAAGGAAACATTCACGAGTTTGAATAAATTACTTGTCGGTTCAGGAAGGAGAAGGCGATGATGGTGAGTCCTACTCCGGACCAAATCCAGACATCGAAGGGATCAGACAAGATGCTCCAGGAGGGTTCTTTAAATCGGCCTTGGCGGTAGCAGTATGTGAGCTTGACTTCAGTTCGATCGTACGTGAATAATTTCCCAGCATAGTTGGAAAGATCCTCCTGTCGGCCTAAGCATAAAATGCAAATGTGCAGCCCTCCTTGGAAATTTTGGTCTTCATCAAGATGATGGTCGACCTCAACGTTGAGGGCGAAGGTCATGTTCAGCTTCGTTCCGAGAATTTCTAGCATGACATGCGAAGTGTGGCAAGATGGAGGCCGCTTGTTGTACACTTCGGCTCGGCACTCGTGGTGCCTCATTTTTGTCACCTCCAGCGGCGTGGAACTTGAGAAAACAATAGGATGACCGTGTCCGTTGGCTGCATTCAAGTCGGAATGGATTTTGCCGATTTCTGTTTCCACGCGCACTCCGAGAAGACACAGAGTTTTCTGCAGGGCAAAAGTAACAATAGAGGAACCATTGAGGGCCTTGCACCAAGACGAGAAGGGCCGCAAACCGACGAAATGTTGGCATTTGCTGCAGTAGTCTGACTACGCCTGGTGTGGACACACTCGTGTGGAGATGAACATAGAATATGGCGGATTCAACCAATGAGTAGGCTGATCGCTCAATGACGTGCCCAATTTCAATGGTGTAGGATGAGTGAATTGAGATTCGAGTGCAGGTCAACCGAGACAAATATCGGGGAGCTCCAGCAGATGGATGACCTGATTGCGAGATATGACGAAATTCAAATTCAGCGGCGTTTGTGTACAAAATGATTGGAAATTCTGGCGCAGATACGGGGACAGTCGACCTGTTTGCTACCCGGGAGATTTGCTACCCGGCAGGTTTGCAATCCATTCAATTTGCTACTGAACAAATGCGAAAGCCGAAAAGAATGGTAACGGTAGTACAGCAAGAGGTCTCAGATTAGATATGCAAATTGGCACCGACCTTCTTTTCATTTGCAAGACTTTGATAATCAGATAAGGGACACCTTATCTTTTACTTTTTTGACTGGAGCGAAAGAAAGCGAACCTTTTTGTGGAATACAATCTCCTATCAAGCATGCAGAATTTGGAAATTTTGTTTCCAAGTTAAATTGGAAATGGAGCGGAATTTCGCAAAAATTCCAGAGACAAAAAGGGTTTAGAATTTATCAAAGTTTCG
>WIXG01000326.1:0-88316 GCA_009869945.1 Mesaphorura yosii | reverse complement strand
CATTTTTATTGTGCTAATGGGCAGAAATTACTGCCTTTGTTGGAGGCTCATTAATCAGTCGACCTGCACCACGAGAGTACAAAGAAATTCCGAATTTTGTCTTGTATTAGCATGAACTCCTCCAAATGGGGAGAAGAATCTCAGCAGGAGAATTACTCGGAAGAGGAACAGGTGAATTTCCATTCAGGAAACAAAAGGTATCGTGGCTTAGCCCTTTTGTACAGAATGCTTTCAGTCTGAAGTCTGAACGTCCTTAATCTGCAGAGTAATTTTTCCATTTTTCGGGAAAGCTCGATCTCCAAATGGCAGCAGAATTAATGTGTCCTTTGCCCGACAAACTGATAATTAAACACGGAAAGGTGAACTTTCTCTCGTTCTGGTCGCCTTATAAAATTATATGTTCCTAATGAATTGTGATGGCCTCCAAGATTACAATTACCCACAAAACTTTCCTTCCTTCCCTCGGAGCAATTAACTTTTGCATTGCAGCGCGTTTCGCCTTGAAGCCAAGCAAAAACAGGGCACTCCCATTTCTTAATTATTTCTTTTCTGGCCTGGCCTGGTTAATGTTTCTTCATCATTAAGCGTCCATTTCGCATAATGATATGAATGAGCATCCGACCCACCACAGATTATTCGTGAATTCGCATTACGTGCATGGAGGACGGAGGAGGCCAACGCATAAAACTTTGGAAATTATAAGCCATCATCAGTAAAGACTTTCAGCCCTGTGTGGCCTGGTTTGATTCGCACTCGCACTGTCGGGAAGCACTGCACCATTTTCCCACGCCAGCCAGCGAGGACAGAGAACCTCTGCTGCCTTCCAACTTTCGTAATGAGACGCATAATTAAACCGAAACCTTCTCATTTATCACGCAACTTGGCTCGCGGCTGCTCGACGAGATGTAGGAGACGAGCTGGAGTGGAAATGAAGGGCAAAACTTTTGGACAAGTTGAAGGTTAAGTGAGCTTTGAGCTTGATAAACTTTTGTAACACCCACATCAAGCACCAGCACCACCAGCAGGAGACACGAAATTTGTTGTTCTGTTCAGATTCCCATTCCCACAGCCGCAGCCGCAGCCACAGTCGCCGTGACAGCCGGAAGAGAAAATTTGCAATGCGAGTTCCGGATTCCGTGTGAAGCTTGATTTGAAAAATGAATCTGGTTGTTGGAATGCAATCAAATAATTCGGAAACATTAATCACGTCAAGTGGGACAGGCATAAATCACCACCACTGCCACTGTCTGCCATTCATCTTCATGTTTCCAGTGACTACTGCCTCGATTGTAGATTATTCGATTTACGGTATGGGCTCGGGACACCGCGAGACGATTAATCTGTTGTAATTGCCATCGATCTCGGCTCGGCCAAATTGTTGAACGGGCATCGTCAATTAGTCGCCATCTGCGAAGTCCGGCAAAGACTACAGAGTAGCGCAAGGCGAAAGCAAAGCAGGGGCCAGCCGGCAGCATTCCATAACCCTCTGGGTACTTCAAGTATGTCGAGTCCTGATTCATGTGCAAAAGCTACGCGTACCCTGTACGTACGTATTGGATGTTTGCGACATGGTGCTGCTGCGCTGTCTGCACGGAGATGCATATCAATTGAATAGCATAGCATTGCAATGACGCAATGCTGCTGCTGCTTTGTAGTGGACAATGGCTAGCACAAGCGCAGCCAACCAAGAAAGTATAAAAGCACGCTCAACTCCTTCTTTTCTCTCTCAGTCGCGCTGCGGACTTCCTCAGTTTGGTTGTACACTTTTTCTGCTCTTCTTTCTTTCGAGGTAAATTAATTAGTTAATCAGTGAAATTAGTGCAATTAACTCACTAATTGTACGAAATACAACAAGATCGAGTTAATAATTCTTTCCGTGTTCAAATCAGTGCAGGAGCAGCATTAGTAAGAGTGAAAAGGGAATTTACGGAATTTCTTGCTTTTTGGTCGATTTCATTAATTTAATTGGGGTTTAGGTATTTCATTAGATAGAAGGACCATTTCTGGCTCATAGTCAGTAAAGTACTGATAACAGTCAGTCGCCAGTAGAAGATTAAAAGTGAAAGTAGACAGAGACAGATTAAGATTTGGAAGGACAAGTAAGACAGGCAGAGAGTAGAGCAGTGCAAGCCATTGCATTTGCGGTGGTCCCCTCCTTCTCTCCCGTTGCATTCGTTCTCTCTGCTCTCTCTTTCGTTCGCATTCTCTGACCTGTTGTAACGTAACGTTCTCCTTCTTTTTCATCTAGTTTCACTCCTCGTTTCTTTCTCTCTCCAAGACTTTCCAGTTCCAGTCACTTTGAATTTGGACGTTGTGGTGGTGAGCTGAAACTCTCATTTCAAGATGGTTTCTCAAATTCGCGAAGCCGTTGTGGCTCTTCTTGAGGTAAGCCTAACCCCTTCATGCGTTTATAGAATAAAGAATAGGGGTAGATAAGTTTAATACAAGAACTTAAAGTAATAAGGGTGATGGCTGATTGATCTTGCACTTGTAGATCGTTGGTATCAGCACGGCTGGGTATTATGGGTACAAGGTTTACAAACTGGCTTCGGAAAACAAACTCATGTTGGCTTGCTATGGACTTTGGTATCTCTTTGGCTTCTTGGCAATTCTCTGTGGACTTCTTTCGTATGGTAATGTCTTAGAGTAATACCTAAGTTACTGATTTAACTGTTGGACATGGCATATACTTGTGGTTTTGTTTCAGCGATTCTTGGCTTGCTCAAAGAGGACTACAACCATATTGGAAACTTGGTTTTGCGTCGTCATTACTCCTTCGCGTAAGTCCTCTCCATAATTAACTAAGGTCTCTGTTAACTGTAATTGTAGGGAAAGACTTAATAGTTTCGTTTTATGTTGTAGTTGGATGACCGGATTGGCTTACATTGGGCTCGTTTGTTATGATTGGTACATCTACTCTGGTTCCGCCTACGCGTTCGTAAGTCTACCACAAGTTTCATGTTACATTGACTTTAACCTTCCATCATTAAAATTTCTTTCAACTCGCAGTTGCAACTCCTGGCTATTATCTTCCCCATCGCTTTGAGGTTCATGCATGGAGCACCGGCTATGGAGTTGTCACAAATTGCTACCGTCATGGGGTTGTTGTCCCATTTCTACATCTCCTACTACGCTCAGAATGCTTTTGGAATGGCTACCGCTTTGAATATGGGACTCTTCGCATTGGCTGCCTCGGTCCCGACCTACTTCACGTGAGTCCTCTACAATGATATCTTAATTAGTGGTTTAAGAAATTGAAATTGTTGACTAATGAACTTCTTGCTTTCTTTCTGTAGTCGTGAGGTTTTGGAGCTTGCTTTGGCCTGTGGATGTTGCACCATCTATTTGTGTGCCGAGCAGGTGGTTAAGAACCCGAAACATCTTAGTCATATCCCTGGCGTCTACTAAAATCCAGCTACCCTCAACGAAATACTTAAAACTACCATGCACTCATCCAAATTTAAACTTGATTCAGGTTGCGTACTGGCTGTGAACTGTAAACTTAAGCAGCGGTATTAAAGTACTAAATCTAAGTGTAACATTTGTAAGCTCTGAAATTATGCCTTGTGAACAAACAAATTCTTTGTATTGCTACTGGTAGAGTAAATTAAAAAAATGGTGAATAATTTATTCTTGTGATGGCCTCTCACTTATCATTCATTTTTGATTCTTGATTATTTTAAAGAATTTAAAATTCTTCTGACATAATTTTAAATTTGGGAACTTCTGTACTTCATTTTGCAAAAGGTATCTTTAATTTATTGCAAGCTTTCTTAGGAAGGTGTTTACGAGTCAAATCTGTCGCTAGACATTTTGTGACATTGGAGCCGGGATCAGTTTCTGGGAGGCAGTGGCAGCTGGGGCAACATTCCAAGATGGCTCTAAAATAATCCTGGGCGCTCGAATCCGTGCGAATGTCCTTTGACATTCTTCGATATCATGCAAATTCCGTCTAAGAAAAAGACAGCTTAAGTAAAAGAGTACTGATCTGGAGAATTACAGCATTTCCCATCCCGTGTCCCAGTCGGAGTCGGATTAAGGGCGTCTGAATTTTGGAGGAGAAAATAGGAAAAATAGGAATTATGGCGGCTGCACAAAAATAACGCAATAAAATGAAAGTGGAATGGAGAAGTGTTCAAGTGCTCAAGTGTTGGATAAGAAAGTTGAGCATAAAAGAAGGATTTTTGGATTTACTTTTATGTCCTTCGCCTTGGCGGCCGGGGACGCAGCAGAGCACTAACTTTTTAAATGGTTTACAGCATCAGCTCTCGATTCGGATGCGCCCGACAAGAAGGCTACAATTATGTTTATTACGATACGAGTTTGGATGCAAAACAAAGTTTGCAAAACGAGCAGCCAACACATGAAGGAAATATTTCGGCATTAAAACTAAGAAATGATCTGTTTTTTTCCAGCCGTTGTTTGTTGACTGCTAATTTATTTGCATTGCACTGCTGAAAACAGCGTACTGAAAAGATAATCAGCAGGCAGCGTTTTGTGTTTTGCGTTCTGAAGAAAGTAAATAAAACTTTTATGCCAGCGCAAAGATCAAACCTTTCTTCTTCGCGTTGCTCTTCCGTTTCTCTTTCTTTCACTTGAGCCCACTTCCTCCGCACTTTTGTACTGACGCCATTATTGTCCTTTGAATTGCGCATCAACATCGCGTCAGACATTAACGAGACTCTTCTCGTGTCTTGCCTGCATTTAAACGCCCGTTCTTCGTGTAGCATCTTAACGTTCATATTGCATTACTCTAAACCATTTGTATGCAATTTAACCAGGCAGTAAAGACTTTTCATTGCACATATTCTTGGCCCGACATCATTAAGGCCGTGTTTAATGCCCAAAAAAATGTAAGCCAGTCGCCAGCCTTGGAAGCAAGGCGTGCGACTTGCCACGTTGGCTTGTTGGACTTGCTCTGTTAAATTTTGCATAAAACATGAATTGGCTGTAAAGTCAAGATACGCGAGGTGCGAAGAATTGGCGATGGTCGACCCGTCGCCCACCCGCCGAATTGGTTGACTTATCGTCCTTCTTCCGGGAATGATGAATGGGGCGCCCAAACAAAGGTCGGCAGGAGGCAATTCGTCATTGACTCGACTTGACTCGCAGACCAGGCCAGCTAATTCCTGACTCCATTCTAAAACCCATGCCATAGGAATTCAATTCATGCCTGCTCTGCTCTATTCTTTGCAAGGCTCATCACGAACAGCGTGCGCGGAGTGAGTCAAGTCGAAGGACAAATTGTCAGCCATTCTTCAGTCGATTCTCGGAGGTGTCATTCAGAACCGAGCACGTGCGTGGAGCACCGTGCAGCAAGCAGGAAGCGGAGACACAAACACGCTCAGAGTAACAAGCCTAAAATGGACATGTCCTTCTCCGTTCAATTTCTTAAAGTATTCCGACTCTCAAAGCAGAGTGGCTGCCGTGCAAGCCACCGCGAGACGCGGCGACCGTATTAGGAACAATATGAAAAGAAAATAGCCTCCAGAGATCGCGACTGACAATGACAAAGACACCAGACGCTCTCGTTGCCTCAAACAAGGCAGGCGATACGTGAACTGGAACACCACGAAATCAAGACAAGATAAAAATGAACGCCTCAATCATGAGAAGTCCCGAGTCAAGTGACGAGCAGACTTTGCCTGGCAAAAGCCTTCTCTTCGTCAAACTTGTCATAGAAACTCAAACGACCCGGTAGAAATTGGACGAACTGAAACAAGCAATCGCAGAGTACAGATTTGAGTGAAGTGGTTGTGAGCACTTACAGCTTGTCTCCATGGACGAGAGGAGAATTCCGTGGGAGGCCTGCTTGTCGTGGGCCGCTCGTTGGAGGAGCTGCATGGCGAGCGACCTCTGAACTCTTTCGGGCTGGATAACTGGCGACTCGACGGGCGGCTGGCTGAGAGGCAGCAGCGGGGTCATCAAGTGCACGACGAGCTCGAGCTGCGGGTCGGCGACTTCTAAAATATTTAACGGTGTTCCCATGCTTGTGTTGCTTGGCGTAATCGACAGATTATTGTTGAGTTTCGTCTTCGGCTCTGGAAGCTGCAACGGAAAAAGAAACACCACCAAGTGAGACACGAAAACGTGAACGGATTCGCGAGATTTGCAAGGAGCGAATCCGTGGCGTGGTGTAGCAGCGGCGTAGCAACGGTCGGTCGTGTAACGTGACACCATCAAATGAATTATTTATGCAAACACGACCGAGGTCCCCGAGGAAGGCAGCAAGCCGAGATGAGCCACTCCACGCCGCAACCACACACTCGCTGTTAAAATCAATCCTGATTGAATGTAACTCAATCTTGGGCCTGTCGCCTTTCATTGTTATTCTGTCCTGATGGGATCAGAGCTTCAGATCCACGTGTCAACTCGATTCGGGGATCTAAAACGCGTTTGAGTTCTGTGTCGCGGTGTCGCGGCAGAGAGACACTTCTCAATATGAAAATGCGTCTGAAAGCACGTACCTTTTGTGCATAAAGCGAATAGCGAAAGCGAAGTGGGGCCACCGGCCACTCGAAACTGCAGGCACAAAGTTGGAATGCTCATGAGGACCTCATTAAGCAGCCGAGATTAAGACACAGACACAATTGGCATTTCCACGTGCGCTTGCAGAGGAGCCTCGAATTCTGAACGCCAACTTCTGCTCAGCTGAGACACGCGAGATATTTATGCAAGAGGCCTTGTAAAGTATGCGAAACTAATCTCGGATAAAATTTAAATCCGGAATCAATAAATTCTCAAGAAATCTGCTTTCGCATTAGTGAAGACGGAGATAAGAAGAAGACTTAAGCCGCAGCAGACGCCGAAATAGCTCGAGTTACAAATGTGAAATTCCGCTTCAATAGAATTTTCCTCATTTCTCAAGTAGCAATCTTCCTCGAGTAAACAATCAATAAATTCGTAAGCTGTATGCTCAGCTCGAAAAGATTTACATCCGAGACGTTTCCCCGAAGGAATTTCTCCATCAGAAGAGGCACGCAAGCTGGCATTTGAAATTTTGAAAGTGGAAAGCAGGCACGTGGCGTGCTGATCGCAGGCGGTTACGCCATAACAATGGAAATATTTTGGAAGCAATGCGCCGAGAAAGCATGTCTTTTATTGTGTTATTATCGCAACATAAAAATCCTGTACAACAGTTTTTATCATTACTTTGTCATGAAACGAGGCTGAGGCTTCTACTTTGCTTGCGAATTTTCTCACGCGTCACCGCGAGCAAAATGCGAAATGCTAATGCGATCTGCTTCCATTTCGCACTGTTTGCTGAATTCTAAACCTTCCAAATTCTGCGGCGCGGTGTTGCGTACAGAATTCGAGCCTCAAATGGGTCCGTCCTGCAGTTTCTCTCTGCGGGCAGGCAGAAGTTTGCATTAAAGCTCAATATTTCATGGAATCTTTGAATGAATTGAGACGGCAAGTGTAATAATAATGTATAATTTAGATAAAACATTCCTGCGTGCTGCCAAGACACGGCACAGGCCAGGCGGGCGCGCTTTGGATGGCCCCAGCGAGCCGTGCAATAACAAAACGAGCGACTGGCGAATGTTGATGGTTATCCGAGCGGTACGTGCGAGCAGGCAGGAGTCGAGTGGTCCCCCGTGTTTGCCGCCGTCCGGATGAGCGGAAATTGGACATGAATACAAATGCAGCAGTTAATGGGGCGTAATGCCCGGGCTGTGTCTGGCTGCCTGCTGAGGACGTGGACACGAGATAAGAAAGACGAAGGAAGTCGACGTACCGTGAGACCAGCCGGGAGAAATCTGTCGACGCAGGCCAGCGGAATGATGAAGCAATCTCGTGAGAGTCCAGCAACGACCTCCAGCATTCCGGGCTTCCCACTCCCGTTATCCTCAGTCCCGGCTCCGTAGAACGATGTCGGACTCGGCTGCAGGCTGTGCGCCCCGCCATCACCGCCACTCTCGCCGTAGCTGCTGAACGTCCACGGTCCACCGCCGCCGCTCGCCCCGAAACTAACCTGCAACCAAAGGCAAAGAGAACGTAAGAGCCACGAATTATGAATATGAATTATGCCCACATTTCAAGGAACGAAATTAAGATAGGAAGATGAGATCGTGCACATGAAACACGTGAAATGACGACCAAGTGCTGCAGGAATTCAGAAATGCGCAGTTCCGAAACCAGCATAGTCTCAATTTGTTCGAGCCTCGCCTTTTCTCATGCAACAGGAAAATGTGGCCCATAAAATGGAAGCTTACAGCTTAATTCTTGAGTTCGTTCGGAATTTCGGAACGAAAGATGAATTGTCACTTCCTCGAAGTCGAAACGAAACCGGAGAGCTTCTCTTTGCCTTTCATCATATTTTTATGTTTCCTTTGCTGGCAGCGAAATTTGGGGACCGAGTTACTCACTCGAGGTTCGATGCCATGAAAATTCGTGTTCGCATTCAAGACGTCTTAGTCTGTTGATGGACTCGATCGCTCGCTGCGTTTTATGCGTTTTCACATTTGATTTTGACAGCCAGCCAGCCAGGATGAACTCGTGCCCGTCGTGTTCACTGCATCAAGTGTCGAAATGTCATCTCAGCCAAGACGAAATTCGATACAGTGGAAAATTTAATACGGCCAAGCGTGAGCGTGAGCGAGTACGCGGGAATATAAGTTTAGGGCTGGCATTTATGGGGCTTCTTCTCAGCTGGCAGTGAAAGAGACATTTCGTAAAGGTGACAACGACGAGTGACTCCTTTCTTTTGAGGAGCGTCAGCTTTCATTGTCACTCACTTTGCCCGCCAGCTTTATTGCTCCGCTCTACGCTCCGATTGAGAGATGCTTGCACTGGCTAATCAAGAAATCAAGAAATCGTGATAGGCCACTGATTCGTGGGCAAAGCCGAAGGCGGCTCAGAAGCGAGAGAGTTTAGACGGGCAGGCAGTCAGCAAATTCCGCCGCGACCCGCATGAGAAATGAAGCACGTGTCATAAATCTTTGTTTTTGTCAAACGCCAAACGCAGACGCAGGCGTGAGCAAAGGGAAAAGGATCGAAAGCGTCACGCCACGGCTTCGGTTTCGCGTTGAGAGAAAATTCGGATTGGGGAAATCGTTTATCCGTGCTTCCTGTCGCCGTGTCGCTTTACTGGCACTGTGAGTGTTGTCATAAGCGAGTCTGCTGCTGTTTACTGTGGTTGTCTTGTCAAATTTTACGACGACGACGACATGAAGACGAAACGTGAGAAATATTCGCCCGTCCTCCCGGAAAAGTGCGCGAAATTGTTGGGCAACAAAGAATGGCAAAATATGAAGAAATCTCGGTGGAAAGAAGCAGGAAATGGCAGGCTGCGGTGAGAAAGAAAGCAGGCCGAGCAAAGATGTCAAGGTAAGAAAGGAGCCCAGCTCAGCACGGCAGGCAGCAGGAAAAGAAGAGAAAGGTTTCTCGTTCTCGCTTCTTTTGTAATCGATACCCGTGCGAAGAGGCAGCAAGCAGCACAGCGAGATGAGCGAAAGCAGTACGTACGAGAAAGCGGCGGTGGAGAAGGAGCGACGCGCGCTGGGCTTAACAGAGATATAAATCTGCATGGAATGGAAACAGAAATAAAATTTCCAACTGTGAGCAATTTACTCTTGCCCATGTTCCTAGAAAACTTGTGCTGAACGTGAATGGCGAATTTATTGGAAGCATGTGTTTCTTTCTCCTTTCATTCATTCACACTTTCACTCGCGTCCTCGCTTCATTTTTTCACTCTTTCCTCTTCTCTTATCATCTGCACAGCACATTAACCATGAATGCTGATCTCCATTCTTTTATGCCAGGCCAGGCCGCCGTGGCCACGTGCTCTGATTTGATGAGCTCTTTGTGTCTGTGTACCAACACAGGAGGTAGGCAGGCAACAAGAAAAGAATAACCGCGCTACAAATTTGGGTATTTTTTTTTCTGAAGTTCTACCTTGCAAATTACATTGGAAATCAGAATGTTTGCAATTCGCCGAGTTGAAAGTTCAGACCGGCCACAATAAAAGTAGAAAATGAAAAGACTCGAGCCAAATGTTGATGCTAACGAGCTCTGCTCGATGTTTTTCCTGAATTCGGTGGATTCGGCCATTCCATTTACAAATTACGCTTCGGATACTGATTTCTGATTCAATTTTCCTTAACGAAATAGTCACAGTCAGGCAGGCCATGTAAATTAAATTGCTTACGGCTACGACGTATGGCGGAGCTTGGCTGAAAATTCGGGCAAGATTCTGCGTTCTGAGAACTCTGCGTGCACTGGCACGATAGACAGAAGTCGGTTGGTTTTGGATTAGTTAATTTCATGTTCCATTACCAAGTCCATTTGTCCGGGCCGGCTGTTCATGGGACTCCAGAGACACTCCGACTCCGCTCTACGAGAACGCGTGCTGAGCAAATTACTTTCTTTCTTGTCTGTCTGTCAACAATGACTTAATAAGACATGTGTTCCCGTGCCCGGCCTGCTGCTCGTGCTGTTCAGTCGCGGCGGATAACGAGTGTGGACATGCGAGCATGTTTGCAGAGACAGAATGAATTAACTCAGACGCATTAAACCGACTGAAATGCGACGCGACCGGAGCTCGCGTCGTCCGCCGATGCCATCGTCAATGTGAATGCGTGCGTTGTCCTTTGCGATTCCAATCCACGCGTATCTCGAATTTAAATGCGGCCGCATGATAGAAACGAGCAACTACGCAATACTTCAATAATGAACTTGGAGAATGGCCAACAAGAGGCCCGAGCCGAAGGAAGAACAACTTTTCCAGTAAAAAAAATGAAAAAAAATGAGCCAAAAGAAGGCGAATTTGATGTCTTTCTCAAAAATTCAATTCTCTCTTTTGTTGGCTCGCATTTGTAGAAATGTGAAATTTTATGTCTGGAAGTGTCACCCTTGCGGTTTTAAATATTTACTTTACCAGAGCAAATTGTGTCGCTTTATTCCGCATTAACCATGAACAACTCCAAACATATGTTGAAAGCAGCTTTCACAAAACTTGTGCGCCAACGCCAGCCGCCAAGCCTACCCAAATCAGCAGCTTTTGCATTTTGCTTGCCCTCCCCTTTGCCTTTGCTGGCTCGCATTGTCTACAAAAATGAATAATTTGCTTTCGAGAGTCGCGATTCGTTCGCTAATGCGTTCTTTCTTCCTGATTGTACTTTAAGAGATTGAAGTGCTTAACGATGCTGAACATTTCCTTTCGCTTCGCATTTTGCAGTACTTATCGCGACTCTGCCCCGAGTTTATTGTTATGCCGAGTTCGTGCAGTGCAATAATCATCGCTTTAAAGTCGAGTTGCCTTTCGACTGTCGACTGTCTGCCTGACGCACGCGGTACGCATGTCATTCAAATTTCGAGTAATGTAACCTAGTTTTATAGCGATGGCCTGCTTGGTTACTTTCCTGTAGCAGCGCACTCCGCAAATTAACAACCCTTCCTGCTCGGTCGGCAGTCACGTATTTGACCGACCCGACCGACTTTTGCCCGAAATAAAACACGAGGCGAATAATTCTAAAGTTTCCTCACAAATCTTAAAGTTGGGTAATGAGCAAGTGAAAAGAAAAATGCCTGCTGCGACGCTGCAATGCTTTCTTGAGAAAACAAGACAAAATTCCAATTCTTCCTTGCAAGAAAGGCAGGGCAAAATCCTCATCTTTTAAATATTCAGACGTTCAACCCGCAAATTCGCAATTCGCAAATTCGCGTGCCTGCCTGCCAGCCTGCCGTCGGTCTGAAAATCTCTGAATTTGTGCTCTGAGGTTCTTAATTTGGGCAGGCAGAGAATTCGCAATTCGCAGGCTCTGCCTGCCAAGAATTCAACTTGTTTGTACTGCCGCTGCCGCTGGCTGGTCGAATGATAATGCTTTCATGTACGGCACGAATAAAATCATTGTAAAAACAGAGATTTATTTTTCTTATCTCATTCAAAGTTTGGTTTCATTCTGGTTCATCCCACTAACGAGATGCGTTCGCTTCCATTGTTTAAGGTCTGACAAAGACTGTTTAATATTTTAGCAGCCTCCAAAAATCCAAACGTCGCTCACGATTTGGCTCCTCGCGACCAAGTTCATTATGCCTGCGCTACAAAACTCAAGAAAACTAATGAACCTTAAGGGCTCAGGAGAAAATTCAAAACTCTGGTTGCAAGTAAAAAATAATCCGATTCCGTGAATGAAATATTGCTCACTTCATTTCTCCTGTCAGTCTCGACGGCGAAGAATTGATAAGCAAGCAAAAGCACAAAACATAAAATCAAAAAACTCGTACGCTCACAGGCTCGAAATCAAATTCGCTAATTCACCACATTTTTCTTTCCGTGAGGAGCGCTGAGCACAAGACGTTCGCAATTAGAATTCCCACCCACGAAGATTGCCGCTTCTACTGCATTGCTGCTGCTGCTCGCAATGCACTTTATAATTGAAATGTCGTGTCTGCGTCTGGAAAGAATGAGCCTCAATTTTTCCTTCTTGAAAGGGACGGCTTAAAATTCCTATTCATCTTCTCCTGCTTTGCTCCGCTTCGTTGCTGTCCGGCCGTGAAACGAGAATCCATTTGCAAAAACTCGAAGACGGCACGCAGAGCGGAAAAATTGTTGCATCGCCCGACTCGTGCAATTTTCTGTTTCTCCTTCGACCCGAGGCAGTTTACTGTACTGAGTTTCCAAGTGGTTAGGCTACAAAATATTCATTCGATGCTGGGCAGCGTCAGGCAGACAAAGATTGAAGACCACGGCCGCCAATTCATCCCAGTCACACAGCAATCCAGTAAAACAACAAATGAGGAGCGTTACTCGAACCAGCGGAAGCGCGTAACGCGGAAGCTGACGTAACAGCTGACTGACTGCGCACAATTTGTTTGGCATAATTGCTGACAACTCCCACACAAGACGTGACGCGCGATCCGCGGCCCAATTTTTGCGGCCGCCACCGATCAAAGACTGAAGTTCAAGGAATTCTGAGTCAAAATTCGATTATTGCTCTAAAATCAATTCTTGCTGTCTTTTTCCTTCCAGGAACTCGCTTCTGATGTCGTGTCCGTGAAGAATTGTGAAGAAATGTCGCATTTTTGCTCCACGGCACGACTGACTTTCTCAGCTTTCTCTTTGTTCAGTAATGCAATGCAGCAATGATTCTCTGCTTCGCTCGTATGCGGAAGCATTGAACAGTGCGTCGACGGAGACAAGATAACTTTGATTGATCTCTCTTCAGTCAACTGTAAGCGTGTAATCCGAGCTGGGAACGAACACGCCAAAGACTTGATGCTTTGAATTGCGTGGGTCGGCGCGAGACGCGAGATTTCCCGAAGGGCATCACTAGAGTGACTCGTCTAAGTGAATGGATTCACGGTATCACGACTCCCGTCGTCGTTTACATTTTAATGTCGATTTAAATTGCATTACAGCCCGTAACCGAAATCCGATTTGGTCACTCGCTGCCTATCTCTGCGGCGTGAAACGAAGCAAGAAACGAAGAGAAATTTCAATCTCGACCCGCCTGCCTCGGCCTTGTTTACGATGCGTGTGAAAGGAAAACTTTTTAGTTGTAAAATTAACTCGTTGTCAGCGCCTCGTGCTCGTAAAGGCGTTTACGACTTTGCAGCATCTTCTCCGCAGCACAGCGGAAAACACGCGGTCATGCGAGTCAGCCAGCCAGCTTCTTCCGAGTGCTGATTCATTCCCGATCGTAAATTATTGTGTTCACACGTCATGACATCCTCATTTTCTCCTCCAAACTCGTCTGCCGTGTTTCGTGCTCCTGTAAAACTCTGAGAGGTTTCTCGCAGCCACACAGCACGACATGACGCGGCTGAGGCCGAGGCCAAGACGATGATGATACTTTGTCTCCACACAAAGCAAAATTAATGGCTGGGCGCAGAGCAAAACGCAGGAGCACAAAGCGCGGATGAAAAGTGACGGGCCATAAATGCACGGGCAAAATGAAAAGAGAACAATGGCCGGCTGGCATAAGCTGCTGAGAATCCACTTTGGCATAAGTTGGCAGCTGATTTTTATATGCGAACGCGAAAATGCGACACAGAATCTTTCAATTTCGCGAATGATGATTGGCGACTGATGAAGTTGTGATGCGTCGATTCATTTCGTCACTACTCTCGTCATCCGCGTCGTCGCACGGGAGCGACGAAAGAGAAATTGACATCGAAAACCGATTTATATGAATTTCCATTTCGCAGATTTCCCGACTTTGAATTGAAAGAAAGTGCATTATGGAAACCGAATTTCCCGTTCCGTCCTCGTTCCCATCTCGCGAATCTCGCGAGAGACGATGATGAAGAGCGATTTGCGAATATATACCACGTGGAAAGCGCTGGCGGTTTTCGCAGTCCACAATTGCATTATCTCAATGGCTTGGCATCATTCGCTCCTTCTCCTTATTCATCTTGGCTCGGCGGCGTACGACGCGGTGGAAACACGGTGGAAACCCGTAAATTGGAAAATGAAGATGAGGATGCGGAGTTGATTAAATTAGATTAAAATGGAAATAATCGGAAACCAATAACAGAGTGACAGTGAGGATATCTCATCTCGTGCCAAATTGAATATTAAATGCGGAATGTGACTGTGATGGTATAACGGGAAATAACGGGAGGTTTGGAATGAAAATTTGTCACGAGAGTCTGAGTTTCTAATCACTTGCCTGCTTGTTTGCTGATCGATAGGAGTCTTCATCCATGGTAAATGAGCGGTTGACTTTTCTGCGTGCGAGGTCGGACGTGGCCATGGCCATGGCGGGGTGGTGCTGCTGGAGGACGTGGGCGTGGGCGGCGTGGCCGCCACCGGCGCTACTGGCGGGTGGACGGAAGTGTTGCTGCTGCTGCTGCTGGGCGAAGGGGTGGTTGGAATGCGAGGCGAAGGAGAGGGTCGTGGAATGGTTGCCGTAGTAGTGCAGCCCGCTCTGCGAGACGGCGCTCTGTCCACCCTGGTCCGGGTCCCGCTTCCCCGCAAAAATGAGGTGCGTCCGGTAGCTCCGGTGGTCCGAGTCGCCGTCCTTCTCTAAACGAAACACAGAAGATTCAGTGGCCTGCTCGGTCTTGTTTTTCCACTTGCTGAACATCATCATGACGACCGACTCTTTACACGCAACCGCAGTCGAGTGGCAAAGCGACAATTAAAAATTGAAGAGGGGCGCAGACACAAATCACAGTCGCATGCTTATTAGCGCGTATCACAGGCGAGGGCGAGGAAAGCGCTCGATCGCTGAGTGTCCATCACAATCAATTACAGTCACAGTCACATTTTCACGGGACGGAGCGTGGCGTGGCGTGGCGGAAGCGTGAATGAGTTCCATGCATAATTGAGCAACGACTCAGCAGCACTGCGAAGGCGACAGAAAGTGCAAATTTGCCAACTGCGGTGCTGACTGACTTTTTTCGCGATTCGTACGATTGCGAATTCTGAGACGCGGACGGAAGACGGAGCAGAGCAGGCAGACGAAGATGAAGGCTCAGTTTTCTATTTTTATGCCTGCCACTACCGTGCCGTGACTGTGACGCTTTTCTGGCTGTGCTCCTCGTCATCGTGCTCGAATCGAACAAGGTATTTAAAGTACAATGTACTTATCCGAATTGTAAATAGAACGTTAGACGACTTCAGAATGTCTCCTCAGTCCACTTGCTCCAAGCCGGGACAAAGACAAGATCTTTCGGGCTAGGAGAAGTCAGAGTAGAGGCAGGCTGGAGACATCGCGACTGTTGTGTCTAATAAAAGACACACGATGAAAAGCGATCCGCGAGTCACACGCCGAGAGATTTACGTGCGCTTGGAAATGCGAAAATGCAAAATGGATACAAGATGCAATGTAAATCGAAATTTGTAAAAATAGATTTGCGCCGTACACAGTCTCGCGAATCGGAGCAGGAATAGAAACAGCACTGTGAGACACGCACGACACGACAACAACGACAACGCTTTTGCGTGTACAGACGACGTAAATTCAGCCTGGAAGAAAGAATGTGAATGCACGCTGGCCAATTAAGCAGGAAATCGACGAGCGACGCATTCACATTCGCATTCGAATTATTCATTTTCGTGCAATGCAATTCTGATTCTGAGTAATCGTTTCCTCGTTTCAATTAATGAATCGTGGAGCAGCACTCTTGGGAAATATTTCGTGGTAGACTGAGCACGGCGCATGAATCATCGCTCAGCGTCAGCGCGCGTCATTACGCGCGTCGACTCGACCTCATCTTCCTCATTATCATTATGACACGAAAGAGGATCGGGGGGATTTTTCTTTTCTGAATTCTCCTTTGCCCTGACAATAATGAAGTCACAAGGCAGTCGGTCGCCTGGCCGTCTCCATCGAAGGCCCGTCTGCCACTGCGATTAATGCTGACATCCGAGTACGTAAGATTACTATTATCAAGCCATCAAAGTCTCGCGATTATCCCGCTTTGCTCTACGCCGCGTGTGTGCTGGCTCAGCATTCTGCCATCTCCGTATTAATTTATCGAATTGGAAGACTCGGCAGCCGGGTAGATGAGCAGAGCAGAGGAGAGAAACTTTCTTTCATCATCATCTTCAGCTAATCTCCACGCTCAGCGGTGGCGGTGGCCTGACTGCGTCTCCTCGCCTTCTTCGTGGCGTGATAAAAGGCGGCCGGGATGAAGCCAAACCCGGGCAGGCCACGGAGTCAAGCAGCGCAGCGGTCGCAGCACAGAGGCGAGTGGATTTATTCTTGACTGACTTCATAATTTAATCAGCCCGTCCACGCAGTCGCGGTCAGGAAACAAGAATTACGGAAATTCATGAGAATTTCACGCACCGGCAAATCCGTGAATCCCGGCTGCCGTGCCATTTTTGCCCTCATCATTATTGCTATTGCTAAAATATTGCCATTGCCATTGCGTGGCTTGGCTGGGACCCCAACCGCAGGATTTTCGTCGTCTAAGCGCGATAAGGAGGCAAGTAGCGACATGAAAGAAGCAAGGAATTTGCAGGACAAAGACAAACAGCTCAGCTCAGCTCAGTTTCCAGGCAGAACAGAGATTAAAAGTTTGCCAAGCATTTAATCAGATTCACAGCGGGTAGCGGAATCAGCCTCTTGCCTGGCGTCCTGCGGCACGACATAAATTCGTCTCGCAACTTCCTCTGCTCTTATCTTACTTAGCTGGGCTTTGTGGGACAGCGAAAGTTGGCGGGCGGACGCTGACATTGACGACGAAGAGTCATTAAACACGCAAACTGTAATTTGATCACACTGCGATCAAAATACTCAGCGCGCGCATTTCGCACTTGCCATTTAGAATCAGTGAATGCCACTCATTCGGCTTAAAGCTAATTCCTTCGAGTGGCGACTAATGAAAAGGTACGGAATGTCTCCATGAAATTTGGCACGGGCCGAGAGAGAAAACTTCCGTCCGCAACAAAAAACCATCGAGCGAAAGCTCGTTAGCTTAGCGTGAAAATTTCCAAGTTCAAATGCAAGCCTTAACCTCCACCACGGCTTTCCGAAATCGCAAATCGGGCACTGAGTTCCTCTTTACATTTACGTTAACGAGATAATCATTCCAAACTATTTAGTAAATGACTTTTGGAACAAGGCAAGACGGAGACGCAGGCAGGAAACGCGTGTTTCGGCGTACGAGTCAGTTTTGAGAGCCAAATTATCGCATTAGCAGTCGTCATTATATTTCATTAGCGAGAGGAAACATTCAACACGCTCCTGAACGCAAAAGCAGGCAGAGCGACTGAGAATGTGAATCACAGTTGGGAATGGAATTAAATAACAAGAAAAATTCAATTAGGCTTTCTGCGGGCCGCCGTTTCGGTCTCCGTCCCAGCCAACTTTTGATTTGCTTTCTTCCGATGCTCCATTAATAGCGCGTAGAGAAATTCGACATTTGCCATTTGCATAGTCAAACGGAAAGTTTTTGTGATAGTCGTTTCCAAGAATGCTAAATTTCATTTCCATTTCCTGCTCCACCACGGATACGGATTATGCGCTCATTATTCGCCATTCGCCAAATGCGACATGCGACATGTGAAATGTGAAATAAAATTTCTCAAAAGAGGAAGAAGAAATTTCTTTTAATTCACTTCAGAGTTGTCGAGGCGGAGCAGGCAGGCGATCACAAACGGGGACTCAATTAATTTTTGCCCTTTTCAATTTCAGCGGTGCAAAGGAGAAAAGAAGTTCAAAAGCAGAAGAGAACTGAGAACGGAGACACAATCGAAGGAGCAGCAGCAGGATTCAGTTGAACCTGTCGCTGGCGTGAGCTGGTGACGACCACGAAAGCAGCAGGCTTTTCACCTGAACTCGAGTCATCAGTCAACCTCTCGCGAGTCGGCAGAGATTGAATTGGTCGCAAATCCCGTCGCAAACGCAAACATCAAGCCAGGCACAGCTGCGAGCTGCAGTTGGACCAGCGACCAGCCAGCCTTCGGCGCGCGCGAGTGTTGCTATTTACACTTTACACCGTTCCGGAAGAAATAAATCCACCTTGGACGTTTTGGCATGCGTTCAACACGAAGACGAAGAAAGAAGAAACAGGGAAGAGGCGAGGAGAGAACTGTCGTCTAATGGCCTTCTGGCCTCTTGCGTGATGCCAGTTTGCTAGCTGAAATGCCCTTCCTCCTCGTCCACATAAATCGAGGTTTCACACAAAAACTATGGCAGGCCAAGCCAATTCAGGCAGTGTCATGCGACTCACAGTCTTTGTTTAGAGAAACGGTCAAGTCAAGAAACGCCAAATGCGGAAATTCGAAATACGCCATACGCTCGTTTGCGTAGAGCGACCGGGCTATAAACATTAGCCTCTTGCTTCCGCTCGCTTCTAATGACCAGATGGAATGCGACGACGACGACCAACTCGCAACGCAGTATTAATTTTTGAGCTATTACTCGTCTCAAGTCTCAACTGCTGCCAAAACCACAATTCATAAACAGCTTTGGCATTGGCAGGTGAAACACTTTCCAAACATGCGATTCGAGACAAAGTTACCTGCGAGTCGATTAGTCGTTTAATTGCTTACGAAAAGTGTGCTGGTTTTCAATCGAATGAAAATTGAATTCGTGCCTTTGAGAGGAAAAAGTTGGACCGACACGGTATAAAATTAAATGACGAACAAACTTTCAAGTTTCAAGTTTCCTTTCGTTTTGTCCTGAGAAGTATTGATTTTCACTGAAACTTTTATGGCAGCGCAGCTCGCGACGACGCTGAATTTTCTGTGCTGGATTCTTGTTCATTCTTGTTCTGATTTCTTCACGTTGCGATCACACCACACATTCGCAATTCGCGAATCGCGATATGTGGAGGCAGCCCTTCAGCCAGCGAGCAATCCGTCATGCAGCCGAGCCGAGCGCAGTTCCTTACTCGATCCTCTCGCTTGATTACCGCTGATGATGATGAATGATGTCGAAGAAGAGGAATTGGGCATGCGAATGATTTGGGCTTTGACTTTGACTGCCAATCGCGAATCGCGTCATCGTCATCATCATCAGAGCTGATTGTAATCTCCTCGACTGCTACTGCTACGACGCTAAAAGTTGTCAACGACTAGAATTCTCTCCCGAAATAACTCCGAGCAGATCGTCAGGTGACTGGGCGACTGAGTCGACGGTGGCGGTGATGAGCGCAGCATGGGGAATCCGAGGATTCAATTAAAATCGATCCACGTCGCGTCCAACATAACAGCAGGCAAGCAACAGCACGAGCCCCGCCGCCGGCATGACACGGGCCGCCGTAATGAAATTTGGGACATCGTCCAAGACCTTTAATCCACTAATTTCGTTATTTTCAAAATAAACTTTTGACAGGACGTGACTTTGGAGCCTGATTATTGATCCGGCCGGCCGGCCCACTCGTCCTCTGTTCTCCTTCGCTCTATTCTGTTGCCAATTTTCCAGTTCCTCAGCGCTCAAGGTATTGAAATGAATTTCGCAAACAAAACGCGCGCGCACGGCACGAAAACACGAAACAACTACGGTGCTAGAAACGAAGCACCAACTTTTCCGTACGCATCATTGAAATTCCGACACGACTTGAGACTTTGAAGCAGTTTGGGAATAACAATGCAGGGACGCAGGAGATGAGAGAAAAGTTCTGGCGGCCAACTTCTGCTGCCTGGTACGATTTTTTTTTCATGGGTGTTTTAATGAGCAATAAAAGGAATTCGCGGGTTCCATGGGCAGGCAGGCAGGCAGCAGGCGCGGCACGGAACGGCACGGCACGTTTTTACTAGGCCGGTAAACAAGTGTGAGGCAAACCGTGAAATGTGTTTAAACGACCAAGAAATATGCTAGCAATTTCGGTACACCGCAGCGGCGTTTTATTAGCAACCAAATTCTTTCCTTTACGTAAGGCCAGAAAGAAAATCGGAAGAATTCACGCCGAAACACACCGAAATTGCTAATCACAAAAGAAGGGCAAGAGCAAGAAGTAAGAAGCAGGAAGCAATTGCGAATTACGAATCTTCCACGTGGCCAGACAGCCGTACAGGAACGAAAGAAACAAAACTAATTGGCTAAGCCATTTTTGTCGGAACGAAACGACAAAAAAACGAGAGTCAAGTCAGAAATGTTCCTCGCCTGGGCCTCAGATTGAATTCGGTCCACAAGGAAAGTCCGTGCCGTGTCCGCTTCTGGAAATGAAATGCGAAGACAGAAAGCTGAAAGCAATCTTTCTCTTTTTACATGAAAATAATCCTCGCAACGCAAGACAAGGTCGAGACAAGAAGTTGACGATGATACTGTGAAAAGAGTGAAAAGTTGCCAACCACCGACGACTCGTCAACGCGTCTCAAAATTCAAAACCAGCACGGCACGGCGTGTGCAATTTTGCCGTTGCTAATTCAAGTACGTGCTTCACGAGCGAACACCAAACGCCAAGTATTGACAAGTGGGAAGTCTGAACAGAGAAATTCGAGTGAAGCACTGCAGTCGCAGTCGCCGTTCACATTCAACCGACTCACGAATTCGAGACACTCGACTCGCGACTAGAGTCTTGCTGAACTCATCCGTCTCTATTTTTGAAGGAAAAGGAAAATTCGGGGCTCTGGCCACTTGAGCCGTACACTACACATTTGTGCCTCGTGAAGGAACAAAGAACGAAAACGAAGCTCCGTGGCTGTGTCTCTTGTTTTCTTTTTCTGCTCCGCAAAAATGCGAAACTGAAACGTGTCTTTGAAATTTGAACGTGAGTTTGGCTTGGCGGTCCCCGTGCGGCACACACCGTGGCTCCTCCATGGAAATTTCGCCGTAAAACTGTTGCACTTCTTCCAGGAGAAACGCGAGTTGTGTTGTTTGATCTTCGATTTGTACTTTAATCTTTGTACGTTGCGATTTGTTGTTTAGCACGGTGAAAGTCACAACAGCACAGGAGCTTATTATTTTCATGCCATTATTTCCCAAACTTTGAATGGAGTCATAAATATACCGAATTTTCTCAATTTCCCAATGTTTCTAGTCCCAACTTTGTGCGCTGTTACAAAAACGAGTGGAAGGATGATCCCAGGAGAGAAGCCGCACATTGTGTCGGATGCAAAGTGCCTGCCGCGTGTAAAGCGACTGGAATCGAGTCGCAATTTGCGTTTGCTTATGCGTTTACATTTACATTTACATCGGTTTCTGGTGTCATAAAAGTTTGCATGAACGTGATGCGATGGCAAGCGAAATGCAAGCACTCGGGCTACGTTAAAAGGTAAGCCTGTGGCTCACCTGCGCCACGCCACCCTATCACAACAATGAATGAAGCTCGTAAAACTAATTGCTACTTCTCGTTTAAATGCCGTCATAAACGCTAACGAGCGCTTAACCTCAGAGTAGAACACAACTCGTCAGAGCCGTTGTCTTGTCTCGTCGTCCCCACACCGTCCAGAGACATTTTGCGCCCCTCAGAGTTAACGAGCTGTACTAAATTCTCATACAGGACGCGATATGGGGAAGGGCGTCGTAGACGTAGAAATAAGTGGATTTGTACCCGAACAGGTAATTTGCAGTTTTGTAGGCGTAATTAGCAATCCAGATCCCGAGGACAAGGAAAATCGAACTCCCATTGACAAAGCTCATCGAATCGCGCCGACCTGAATTCATATTTGGCGGCAGGATACGTGAGCGCAAGAGAAATGACTCTTTAAATACCTGCCCACAAAGTGCTTTATTTTATTGTCATTTCCATCAACATCAATTCAAGCAGCTATATAGCAACAATTTACTTGAGACGCATGATTCGTGAGTCGGTGAATCGACAAAGGCTCTTTGCCTTTGTGGTGCTGTGCCTTTGCATTGCCATTGCCATTTCCTGTAACGGTGTAGCACGTACGGACACGGGTTGGATTCGCGAAATAATTTATGACGGCATTCCTGCACTGCACACTTTCTTCTTTCTGTGCTGTGCTATGCGTTGCTCGAATCTGCAGCCTAGCCGAACCGTCGAACACCGAACATTCGCATTATTGCCCCACAACTAAGAATCACGTCGATTCCCCAGCACAAATTATTGTTATTGAGGGCCCGAATGGCAGAGGCGACGACAGAGCGAGAGCGAATTGGCGAATGCGAGCTATTTCCAGCTGTACCGCCAAAGCGATAATTTATGAACACCGTGAAAATCTTTGTCCAACTCATCGTTTATTTTTGACACTTGAGTCTTTGGAATTCGGTTGCGTCATCCAATTTGTTCTTTTGTAAGCAAATGCGAGTGCTAACCAAACGCTTGCCTGCTCGCCGAAATTTTCCAATAGCTGCCAATTTTGTCACTTTTAATCTCGAGAAACCGGTGAATTGAGGTTAAATTGAGTGCACGCGCAATGCATTCGCAATACGCATTCGTATTCATTCGCGTTCGACAAAGTTGCCGGTGGCTTTTGAATAAATTACGATTATTCTATTTTATGCAGAGTGATGCGCGCTGCTGGGAGTAGGCAACTGGCACGTCTTTTGCCTGGTGGAGACTTGGTGCGAATAAATTATGAGTACCGCTGCCACAATTTATTCGTGGCGCGCAGAGAACGTGCTCGTCATTCTTTTCTTGCGCACTCCAACACTTCGCACTTCCCGGACAGCGCAGCGCAGGGCGACAGGCAGAAGAGAAAGTTATTATGACTCGTCCGCGTCGAGACTCGCGTGTCTGCTTTTTCTCTGCTTTGCAAGAAAAACTTCCTGCGGGCGCGTTGTTATTATTGTACTTTATCTGCCCATAAATGTCGCAATAATGAGTTGGGTGCTGGTATAAACCATTCCGTCCGACTGCTTCTTGGCCGCCGCTGCTCCACAGGTCCCGATCTTTCAACTCAACGCGGGTCGAGGCCAACCAGCCAGCCAGCTTTCTCCACTTGCGACTTGCATTATGAATGAAATGAACGACTCGACTCGCAGGCACTTGAAAGCAAGCAGGCACTCGAAGTTCGAAGCAGCTCGATGCAATGGCGAGTCGAATGAATTCCACAATTCATTAATTTTATATTTCTCGTGACTGAGCGTCTGCGAGCAGGAATTGAGAAATGACTCGACGACAATGACAATGACTTCTTTTACTCACTTCTGTTTGTGCCCGTGCTTTCACTCTCGAGAAGAATCGTTATTGAAGTCGTCTCTCGTCGTTGCCGTCGCCAATAAAAGTATAATCACAATTTGTCCCCGAGGCCGCGCGGCGCACAACATAAATTGCGCGTTATGAGATTGGCGTCGCCGTCGTCGTCGTGTGCCCATTTCTCACGCCCGCCAACCAGGACTTTGTTTCAAGTCATGCTTTGTCTGCGAGTCATCCGGTAGGAGGCTGCCGTTATCATTACTATTTTTATTACATGTCGCACCGTAGCGCAGAATGGCAGAAAACATCACGGAATGTACCTAACATATTTTCACTGCCATGCGGGTCGGTTAGGTTTTATCTTTCCTGCGTTGTGTGGCGTAATAATGCTAATCTCCCGTCACACTTGACAATCCACGTCCACGAGTCCACGTCCTCTTCACTTCAACAACTCATCGAATGGGAATACGAATACTAATGTGAATGTGAATGCGAATGTGAGTTGTGGTTGAAGTTGAAATGTAAACGTTGCTGAAAATGCTGAAAAGCTGTCAAGAGGCAGCCACGGCAGAGGCAATAAAAGGACACTCGTGCCGTGCCGTGCGAGCAGACTAGTGCAAAGGCAAAGCCAAGTCGCGTCGGCGTTAATACTATTAATGAACTTGGATTTGTCCAAATTCACAAGCAAAAGCAAACCAACAAACAAAACCAGCTCAAAAAGCAGCAAAGAGTTTGAGTTTGCGGGTTTGCGTACACATTTAAATTAAAACACAGAGGACGACTCGATTTTTAAATCCTGCCCTGTGCTTTCGCTTTTGTTTGCTTCCTCGAATTTCTAAATTTGTCCTTTCGGATTCCCTGTCACAATGAAAGTCGTGAAAATCCGCTCGTCCTCCAATCGCCTCTGGAGTGAGAGTGATGACGCCAAAGTGTGTTTGACAAGCTTGTGAGTTTGACAAATTTGAATCGGTGCGAGTGACATTTAGAAGTGTGCTGAGTTGTCTCCGGCCGCCTGAAGCAGCTGCCAAACGACACGGTATAAAATGAAACGAACACTTTCGTCTGATTGAGTCTCAAACTCGACGAATCGCATTGTACAAATTGCTGACGTGATGATGACTGCTCATAAAGAAGAGAAAGCGCTGATTACTGCACATTTCAGTCCGCAGTGAAGAAAACTAATCTTGTCTTCTTTCGCTGCGCTATGCGTGTGGAAAAAGCTGGCTTGGCTTGGCCCGGCCCGAGTGCAGACTTGAAACTTTATTTCTATTTCTACTTTCATGTCTCAATCACGCCTCGCTGGATGACCGACCAATTTTCTTCTGGTCCTTCGTCTGCGCGGAAGTCCGATAAGGAGAAAACGAAAGTTACATCTGCCATTTCAATCTCCAAATATTTGAACAATGCGGGCACACGCGAGGCTTCGAGTTTCTCGGCAGGTCGTCCGTGTACGCGTACGAACACGCGCTCTGCCCGCTTATTAATTGAATTTATCGGTTATCCGATGCGCTGCTCGACATTGGCATGGTTCGTTCGCAGCAAAGGCAAGGCCAATTAACGCTGGACGATAAGAATCTGGACGGACGAAGGACGAACGGAAGGAGTCGCGTCGTCAGTCGGCGTTTGACGAGGCGGACGTCAGACGAGATTATTTTCGCGATAAATTCCGCTTAATGACTCATGACGATGACAGAATTTACTATTCGGATTCGGTTACCTACGGTAAAAATTCGGACGGAATGGAAACGAAGAAACGATCGTTTTGTGCAATTTGGGAGCGGCTGGCAAACAGCAGCAATGGCAATTGCTGCTGTTTAGCTGTTTTTGCTCCTGGCGATCGTTTCTGCGTCTGCTTCACTGCTCGGGCACGGAGACCACGGATCAATTAAACTTAATACGTGTTTGTATTTGTATTACTGCCGCAATATCTTTTTATTAGGACCTCGCGTGCCATGTGTCTCGGCTGGTCGCTGGTAGAAACAGTTCAGACATGCAAACTATTTGAACACGGAATGAGTGATAGTTTCAAGCATTACTTAAAAGCTCACTTCTTTCCAGAGTAATCGTACAAGAGTAAGCATGCCGCCAATGCCGCGTGCCGTGCTGTGCTATAAATCATGATGTATTACCGGTCAGGAGCCTTGTACTTGTTCTCAGGCGCGGCACAGGAATTCGGAATTCGGAATTCATTGACCAGCAGAGCAGTCGTGCCACTTGCGCGAAACGCGAGTCGTGGCTGCCTGCGACTCTTTCATTATTTCCATTTCGATTTCGGCGTTCCGTAATTCCCATTCATCAAGGCAATAACTGTAATTTAGCCGGCAAAGTGCTGCTGCCGCGAGATAGCTGAACGAGCGCCTCAATTTACGGCACGACACGGTACAGCACAAATCAGGCGAGGTGGCGACGAAGGCCGGTGGCGATAATGCATCTGCGACTGTTTACCTTCAGCGGACTATTACGGATTACGAGTATTAAATTTTCCTGCTTAATAGAATATTTTAGAGGGCCAGGCTTCCGTGAGTCGGTCGCGTCGCGAATATTTAACGAGCTCACTCGCTGGCTTTCTTTCGTCGCGATCATTTATGCACACTGAAGGTCGGGCGACGGCAGTGCAGTGCAAAACTAGCAAACCTGCACTGCACTCGACTGGCAGTGCAGAGTTTTAGAGACGAACGAACGACGTGTGAGTTTAAAGCAAGCTCGTCAAAGCACTGCACTGATCGAAGCGGAGCTCGCTGCTGCTATGCTGCCTTGATTAATGATGGCCAAGCAGTCAATAATTAATACGCGGAATGGCAAATGTCTCTGCAAAATGCAAGCGTTCGCAAAAAACACGATCATTGCGTTATGCTTTCACCTTTTGCTTGAAGGCGCTGAAAGCATGGCCGTCGTCGCCGTTTGTCGGCTCGCAGTCGCTCTGACTTAAAACTCGCCAAACTCTCCACTCGATTTCCCTGCACCGCAACGTGAGTAATAATTGCCTGGTGCTGTTTGACAGGAAATCTTAATACTGGAAATAATGAGAAACACCCGCGATCAACTTTTCATGCGAAAAGTGAAACAAGGCACAACGTTTGTCGTCTTCTCTTGCTTTTGCTTGTATCGGTTTCCTTCTGCCTGCCTGCTTCTCTCAAGGCCTGAAACTTTTATGTAATTTCTCCCTCCCGAACGGTTTCTTCGAAACTCAAACATGGAAGCCTCCTCGCCTCGGCGTTGTGAAAACTTTGCCGTTGCTTCTGCTTTTGTCTCATGCTTTGATATTTAAAGTTGGTCTGCAATGAATTCATGCGAACGAGAGCAGAAGCCTGAGAAGGAGAGGAAAGGCGGTGTTTCGCCAAGAAGCATCAGTGCATTAGCGGAAATAAATGAAGCGCCTTCGTCTGCGAACGCTGCAAAAATCGAAATGTCAAGCCCAATTATTCGAGTCTGAATAAAATATCGCCCTGCTGTTTCCTCCGAGACGAGGATTCTGCAAAAACAGAAAACAAGATCCGAATTGACAGCGACAGGAAGGCAGGACGCCTGGCTCGCGTGCGGCTCGAGCAAAGCGAGATTGATTTCTACTCGATTCTCATCAAATCACTCTCCGTCCTTCGCTGCCAATTTGCCTTGTCTCTCGAGCCAAACCAAAATTAAGAAACAGCAGCAGCAAAGCAACGAAGCTTCACAATGCCATTAAAATGCTGAGCAAATTGCTGGAATTCGGGAAAACCTTGACAATTGACAGTGTGCAACGTAAAATTGAAAACGAAGAACCAGAAGACCGAGCGTGGAAAGACTTTCGGTTGCGGACGAGTTGAGAAACAAGTTGCTTTGGCGAAAGAGAAACTTACCACCGCGAGTTCTTTGGATTCGCATATTTGCTTCTGCGTCTCAGCAATCAGCGTTCTTCCTTCCAAATCTCTGGAATGGAGCGGGCGGAAGGCGGCGGAGGCAGAGAATTGCTTGTCCGTGGAAAATCAATTGAATTTCCGGGAGCAGCCACGGCCGGTCAAGCCGAGTACGAGCTCCACGCGGTAATAATAATAAAAGGAGTCAGAAACAGAGAAGGAGAATTGTTGCGAGAGAATACAGGAATCGGCCAGCAGTTTGTTTCTTTTGGTATTGATCAAGTGTGCGATGCAGCTCAACGGGAAGAAAAGTTGACAGCCACAATGGGCGATGGAGAAATCAAGTTGAGAGGCTTGGCTCACAATTCACGAGCACACCAAAACACAAACGCCAACAACGCCAAGCGCTGACGTCCTCATCGCTTGTTTACGTCTTGACGAGACAGTTTTTACTCGCAGCGCAGGTGCACGCGAGACGCGAAACGCACTTTGGTCGGTGTCGTGAAACAAGAAGACGCAATTGCAGCATCGACGGTTACTTGACAGGTGTACTCTCATTCGCAGTGCTACCTCGAAATCTGAGCCTCCAGACACAAAGACAGAGGATGACGACGAGTCGTACGTACGGGGGAAAAATTTAAGTGGGGCTTTTAATTAAGGTAATGTTCCTAAGCCACTCGAACGCTCGTCGTTTGAGAATTGTTGAATCAAGTGAGCTGGAAACTGAACCACGAAGCCAGCACCGTGCACTTCAGAGAAACGTTTCCAAAACAAAGCACGAAAGCACGACGAAGGTGAAAGGACGTCGTTTCACTTTCTTTCTCACAATTCACACTTTCTGAGTCTCGGCTTTCCCTTGGCTTCGCTTGCGTGAGCGATCAACGAACGACTGACGAGCACTGGCGAAGAACCAAACTTGATCTACTTCTTCAGCCCGCTCACAACGCAACAAAGTTCGAGTGCCCGCTTTCTCTGTGGTTCGGTCGTGTGGATATCCTCTCCTGGGCTCCCGACAAATGACATGCGCCTGCTCTCCAAATTGAGCACTGACTTTGTGCCGTACATTTCAGAGCCAGCATCCGTAGAGTCCGTCTGTAATTCAGTGCTTTGATCGGCGATTGTTTCTTTGTTTGGCCACAAGATTTTATCCAAAGATCCCAACAGAACATGTCGTGTCAAATACAATAGTACTGAGAAACGGACCCGCCATCAGCGACCGCGACATTTCTGACTTATGCGACCAGCGCCATGCGCGGAGAAAAGGATTGAGTCTGCTATGGTTAGCCTAACAATGGTGAAAGTCAAGTTCATTGTTATCACCCAATGCCTTACCGATGCAGGTAAGCGAAGAACCTTCAATGACAGATGCAACAACAGATTCAATTGATGCAGCAATTAAAATGTTTTAATAATGTTTTCAAAATTTTTTAAAAAAAAAGTGCGAACGAGCGAATTCTCGTCCCGGCTAAAATGAGATGAATGGAATCGGAAATCCTCCAGGGATTCCTTGCCTTCTCTAAGGACTCTAGATTGTTTCACTTCCGCAGAAACGCCTGGAAGCAGTTTTGATGTCCTGTCCGCATCTCCTCTCACTGCAATGACGATGAAGGCTCACGGTATTGAGTATCTGCTTAAGAATCCACTTAATTTCCACTTCTTTCATTTTATTCAAAGGTTAGAGTGAAGAGAAGGTTTCATTCCAGAATTATTAAGAAAATTAGTATTTCGCGTGATCTCCTGTCTTAGAAATGTAATTATTATCTATTTTCCTTCGTTGGCTTAGTTACAGCTAGAGTACGGTACAGAAGATTAGAAATAGGAGGGAGAGTCCACACTCGGCATTTTTAACATTTATTTGAAATTTACGATTAAGTTCAATTTGGATTGTAACAGTTTTCAAATGCATTGACACATTTACAATTAGTTTGTAAATAAAGTACAGATAAAAGTTGGCGACCTAAACTATTATCAGTTATTGTTTCGTAACCAATCGTTGCAACCTATGGGCTAGCACGTTGTAGGAGATAAATGACTGGATTCTTTAGACGTGAGGAACTTGACTATGGGTCAGAGAACCGTACTTTGCGAGGTTGCCGAAGATTCGTGAAAGCAGGGAGTCGCAGTGACCGTTGTTTTGCGCCCCAACGTTCGGGATGACATTGCCGGCGATAATCAGCAAGCCAATGACCATGATGATTCCAGAGAAGCCCTGCTTGAGACCCTTCCACGTTTGATCCCAGTTCCATGGCCAATACAGCTCTCGCTGGACGACCTCCGACCACTCCGACACGTACCTGCCAACACAGAACAACCGCATGAAAGGTTTCGACAAAATTATTCCACCGAAAAAGCACCAAATTGCATCTGCACGTCATTCCCAAGGCACAACCGGTTAACTGCACCTACCAACTCACACATTAAATCTCAGCACACTGTTCAGCAATTACAGGTATTAAAGACCCAAGACATGTTAGTTATAGTCAACAGTTACAATCAAGACAAGAGCAACGTTTTCAAGCTCTCAAGCGTCCTGGCCAATTATTGCATGAGCACTGCTCAATTCGCCTTCCACCACCAGACAAGTGGACCCTAACAAATTCTGAGAGTTTTTACCTGAGCACGATGTTTCCAGTGGAATGTCTTTCGGCAAGGACTAATTCCTGGTAGTTGCTTAGACCAGCGTTGACCTTCTTAGGCCCCAGCAAGTGCTGAAGAGCATACTTTGGTTTGCCGTCTTCGAATCTAAACATTCGTTTTGTCGTAAGCTGGATTATTGACTAAAGGAGCTATCTGAGTGAATATTTTTGTCTGGTCTGTTCTTCGGCTTCACAACGCGCAAAACTAACCAGCTTGCAGTAACTCGAAACTTGATCTCATAAATATTACCTAAATGAGCTTAATCATTATAGTTCGTCATACCGTGCATGACTCACCTTTCAGTTAGATTTTCGTCGACGTCGAAGAAGTCCCCATCCCCCCAGTTGACCTGATTAATGCAGAAGTTAAATTATTTAGACTCCACGCTCCATGCAATAAATGAAGCTTGATCAAGTAACTTTAACGTCGGTGCACTACTACACGACAAATCTCTGATTTCAAGCAATTCCACTATCAAGCTGAACAAATTAACTAAATCAATTTTCCTGTTGAGCGATAGACCCAGGGCAATGATTCTTACTTTTAAGATTTATCCAGCCCTAACAAATGCTGCATGTAAGTAGTACGAGTAGTTTATAAGGCTAATACGTAAAATCTGAATTTGTGGAATGGATTTTAGATTTCCGAAAGCCGAAATAGAATATTCTACTCACCGTATTTCCGTTGTTATTGTTATGGTGCAATTTCTCAATCGGTGTCTTGGACGGCATTGGAGTATCTTTCTCATCTAGAAGTTCTCTACAAATTAATTAATTGCTAAATTAATTGGCTGACTTATTGAGAAATGCATGCAGAGGTATGAAAATGGACGGAAGAACAGAAAAGAAAAAGCAAAGAGGAACATTAAGCGTAGAGATTGCAGAATGTGGCAATGAGATGAGGTTTCGAAATTGTTTAAATTTTATGAGTTTGACCATCTATAACACACAATTTTAGGATTTGCGTAAATTTTACATGATTTTTCGGATGATCACTTTTTAGGGTTTTGAAAAATACACATACAATTTTTTAAGATTAATTGTGGTAGAGTGAAATAGTTCACCTCGCTTTTTGCAGTTCTTCTTCACTGTTTCGGTGGAGAGTTTTAAGTATGTGAACGTACAAAACCATGACTTCAATCATTTTGCAGAGACGAGTTTCAAGATCAATTCTACCAGCACGCTAAAATTAAAATAGAAAAATTAAATATTTGGAATGTAATACGATACAAGGAAAATTCTTACTCTTGCTGCTCGAGACAAATTATGAGAATACATTTCTAGTTCCTGGGACGTGTGCTCCATGGCACGCAAATCTTCATGAATTTCACCCGGAAGCTTGTGATCACGAATTCGCTGAAATAAATATTGTTTTCAAATTTTAAAGCCGGTTTGCAAGCCCCAAATTTCAGGTTTCTTACCTGAAGGCATTGGTTCAATGAATTTGAAATTCCTTTCATTCGGTTCAGAGCAGATTCGTAACATTTTGAAGTTGCTTCTGATCGGGAAGTAAGATTCATGTGATCCGTCTTGAATACAGTTGCCAACTGCTCAAATCGTTGCTAAAATATTTAAACAGCCGCATTAAATTAGAACTGGCCAATTTTTGCATGCATGTTTCTGAACATTAGTGCTCGACTTACAGAAATGTTTGGCATGTCGACCTCACTGAATCTGTGTGGAAATCAAACTTTTAATCATTCCTCTGTTAATTGCCTTAAAAAAGCAAAAGACTTACTCTGCTCCGTCTCGCTTAATGTCCAGACAGTTGAAGAGTTCATCAACCAAGGTGGAATACTTTTCGCAATGTTCCTCGGCCTCGTCATCCAAATTCATGTTGACGGAAGTCTTGCACCCGCCGTCGTCAGTCTCTCCACCGTCTTCCTGACCGAAGCACTTTTTGTAGTGAGCAAGTTCCTTAGCGTCCAAATCTTTCTTCAGTGTGCGCCATTCCGTGCGGGACAGTATTTCAGCATCACGATCACACGATCTTGCAACTGTGTCATACGCATAACTGTAAATCAGGCAAAAGCACAGGAACGGAATGAATACTCAATTTTCCAATTAAATAGTTTGACTGAGAAAATTTTTACCGCTTCATATGCTCCTGCTGTGATTCCGGAATAACTCCAACCGATGAAATCCCATGTCGATTGTCAATTGGCATTGTAATTCCCCAGCTGAGTGTTTTCTGAAGAAATAGATAATTTTGTAAGTCATTAATATATTACCAATTTACGTTTAGCTTATGTGAAGTGAAGGAATAAGACTGAAGATTCCTAAAATTTTAGCACTTACCGATTTGGAGCCAGAATACTCAGTCTCTTCGAGGAACCTCTTGTCAACGCGGTCGTAATTCACTGGGGTTCGATCACCGTCATGATTAGTTAACGTTTCCTGAAAAATAGCAAATCAGTGTTCAAATAAGAGATACGTCCGACTCGACACTCGAAACGAGGCTTGACTCGCTCGAGCAATAAAGTACAGGAAATGAATGATAAAGAAATGGCGAACATATTTATGTTATTTCATCCTGTTTTTCCTGCTCTTAGAGCAAATCTTGGCAGCATGCCGCCAATCTAGACAGCTCAACCACAATGTGTTCCTCGTCAATCTGACCACGTCGAATGTTTAGACTTCTGCGCTCATTAAAACTAACCGAAAATAGATAAGCTCAAAGTCGGGTTTCCTAATTAGGCTAAATGAATTAACTAATCACTTCTAAACCACGCATGCAACCTTACCAGGGCTGGAAATGAACGTGCTCTACGAAAACGGCAGAGAATTATTCATTGTGCTATTCATAGAGCAGTTGCTAGAATGAATCATTGGGAAAGAGTCTAGAAAAGATACAAGAAAATTCGAGCATAAAAGCTATTCCGAACACCCGGAGAGACTCAAATATTTTATAACCACCAGAATAAATAGTCTACGAGGCAGGTTTGCGTCTTTGTTCGACCCCCGTTGTTGGCCTGTTACATTAATACTATGCGGGCGTACTTTATACTTCTATCTAAATCACATTTCACATGCCATTGCCATTAACAGATTTTGGCTGTGTTCGTCTCTGTTCCACTCAATTTGAGCTTCTACAGCCCCTCTCGTAGACTCAGAATAGCACTTGCTTAAGATAATTGCATTCGTTCGCCTGAATTCATTAATTGAAGTTTCCTAATTTTTAATCAACAACAAAAGAAACGTAAAACAAAAGGTTCGCAATAAAAACATTAGTACTGCTTAAGTTTTGAGTCGAATTCTAGCTGATTACAGATTCAGTTCGCACACGTTACATAGTTAAGAATTTTAATGAAAAAGTTATGTTTTGTGAGTTACCTGAGAAGAGGATCCCTGCGAGGGTGTCCAGTAGGTCGGGGAGGAGGGCGACGTGATGGGAGACCAAAAGTCGGTGTTTTCCTCACTCACAATTGAGCAGGTGTCATCATCTTGTGTGGCGTTGCCGTTTCGAGCCCGAGCCCCCGAGACGGAGAGTGGCCGATCCAAGCTGTTGTAGGTGCTCGTAGGCAAGCTGCTCGCTGCACTCTGGAAATCTTCGAGATCAGACTTGACGTCGTCCGTCGTGACTGCCTTTGGCATTCGCTTCAGCGGAGGTCGCGAGCCCTTGTCTGAGCTATTCATTCTTCTGACACTGCTTCGTGGACTAGATTCAGCCTCCAGCTCGCACTCCTCAAGCACAGTTGGTAGGTTGGGAGTGATTCTGAAACTGGAGCAAATCAAATCATCTATCGTAAAACACGCAGTGGACACTTTACATTAAACAGAGTAAAGCCAAGACAGAGTTCTAAAGTACAGCACAGATCTATACGTACCAATTCCTTAAAACGCATCGACGGCAATTTAAGTGTTAGACTAAACTATGAATCTAATAATTCGAAATAATTCGTTGGCTGCCAACTTCACTGGGACAGGAGCACATGATAAACACTGGGAACACCACAAGAAAGCACCGAGACGAGGAATCTTTACGAATTGCAGGTTGACCTGCTCCTATCGCCCGTGCGAGGACGAAATCCCTTCCGCATTGAACACGACACGTTCAAAGTGCTTTCCTAATTCCGGAGCGCATCTGATCTTGAACGACGTGGCTGCAACTTCTACTTGAAGCAAACGAACGCTGTGTGCAAAAAACCTGGCCTAACTGAAGGAGAACTGCAATATCTCACGTTTCAAAGTTTCACGCAAGTCTCTGCCCAAATCTCCAAGATAATTTTATTAATTTATGTGCTTCAAGGAAAATTTAAGCAAAGAAACAACCCTCTCGCACTTCACTCGCAGTCTCTCTCAAACACGCTCACAGGAGTACAATTCAGTACTTTGCGCTCAAGTTGTACACGACCATGCTTTAAAGCAGAGCTGAGCAGTTGCTCGTGCTGCTGCTTAATTGTATTCAGAGTTATAAAGTTACAACAGCCTCTAACTAACTAACTCACTAACTGTCCGAGAGAAGCGTCCAACACCAGCACCTTCTGCGCGTAAGATTTCGTAACTGCTGTTGCTGTTGCTCTTGGCTAACGGAATCGTGAGAGAAGAAACACTGCTAATGAGCCTGATTTACTGCCTATTAATGGGAATGGAATAGAAGTTATCATGGTGCGGCTGCTGGCATTGATTGGTATTTCAGTCTGATAGCACAATTGCGGTCAACACCAAGCGCACTACTTCACTTAAGTAAAAAGACGCGAGACGCCTGCCTGTTGCACCAGTTTATAGGTTCCCTATGCTTCCTATCATAAAAGAGTCATTAAATCTTTTCCGTGCATTGGCAAACTGCAGAAGTCATTGGAGAACTGTCAGAAGGACGGCTAAAACCAGACTTCCGTTTACCGTTTTAACCTTCATCATCTGTGATGATAGAAAGAAGCTACATTATTACGATTACGCAACAACTTCAACGCAGACCCACTACCCTAAAGCCCGAAGAGTACAAAAATGTTAAAGAGCCACAAAATAAAATAGGACGCACTTCTCCTCCATTCCGTCAATGGCCATGCCCATTATCTGAACTATTTCATGATCGTCGCCATTTTGTTGAGCAATGCGGTCGTAATTGTTGGCAGAAGAACCAAACTGCGGGTCCACGTTTTCAGTCTGAGTTGAGCAATCGCTTCGTTCGGCCTTTGTCGTTGGAGCCACCGGATCCGTCAGACGAGGGCAAGACTGAGTCGCTCCAAAGTTCTGAGATGAGTTGCTCTGAAATTAAAAATACATAGTATGTTTACACGATGCACCGTAGAGAAATGTGGGAAGACGAAGAGGCTTGAGGAAGGGGAATTCGGGAATTGACAATGCACTTCTCGAAAGACAATTCTGAATGAGGTTTACATCATCTTGATGTTGTAAACACAGGAAGGAAGGAAAGAGATTTGTGTCAAGAAACCATTTTTCACTGAAACGGAAGGAAGCAGTCGATCGGAGCAGTCTCAACTTGACAAGTCATTATGCAGAAGCCCTCGACTCACCAGAGTATGAAATAATTCCTGACTCTGCTTCAGCTGCAGCCTAAATTCAGCCAGTTCTTTGTGGATCCGACGAACGACTTCATCTTGATTCGTTTCGATATCGCCGGGAGCAAAGACTCCATTTTCGAGCTCGGGAGAAAAGTCGTCAATGGAAGCACCCTCGCACTCTCCAGATTTCGCGTTCCTGAAAAGAATCATGAATAAATTACGGCTGTCACGCAAGTAATAAGAAACAGAGCGAAAGTCAATCAGTCAAGCATTTTTGTTATTTTCCATGCCATACCATCACACATGAGCTGATTAACGCCTGCGCCTGGAAGCTGGAATGCTCAATCTCGTAAGTAAAGTGACTATGGACTATGTTAGAATGCATAAAACAATATTCTCGCTTGTAATCTCTGCCCCTTATCGGGTCTCGATTTCATGGATTTCCAGTGCATGCCTGCGGTTCGAAACCAAAAACTCGTGCTCGTCCTTAACACTTCCGAGACGAATTTGCCTGTTTATTTTTGGATTATTTTAAAATCAAGTATGAAAGGGGAGAAAAAGCGGCATAGGAGAACTCCATTGTTTATTTACATGCTGAGCACGAATTCATGAACCAGTCGCCATGAGTCGTGAAGAATTTGAATTCTACTCCTTCTGATGTCCTCAAAATAAAAACGCATGCGAGTGACAAACTCAACTAATCATCTAATCAACTGCATTGAATATTTCTACGAACGCCAGAGAAATCACCTTACATTATTAAATATGAGTAGCATCCAAAATATGATATTTAAACGATGAGAATTGGATTTTGAAAAGTACAGATACATGCCGTAACCTTCATCTTGCAGTGAGGCTCATAAAATATAAAATCACGACAGCCCACGACGACATGAAGCTAGTCAACCCAGCGTAGAGCACGAAACATGCACTGCCTACTGATGCGGAGACACTCTGCACGATCGTCAAGTTCATGCTCGGCGCTTTGCCAAGAAGCAACCAAAACTGAATTTATCGATCCCACTGCATCCTTTCGCTGGCTTTCTCTTTGATTTCTGATGTTCCTTTCACCAAGCCCAATTAATAGTGATTTCTTAATATTACTCGTGCCCTACCTGGAGTTTAGGCAGTTCCCCATTGAGTATGGATAATATACCGCTAACTCGCAATTAAAAACATGTATTGACACTGACACTATTTCTAACACAAACCTTAACTGGCTAAGACAGAGAAACTTTCTGCACTGAGAGTGCTCGCAACTCACATCTCTCGACTGAAGCGAGCCGAGAAATGCTGTCCCGACTCCGTACATGATCACGGCTCATCCACAGAAATAGAAAGTAACTGTGTACATTACACCTTACGCCTTACACTGCGAGGTGACAGCCAACCGAGAAATTGTGAACAAGCGCACACGGCTCCCACTTGCAAACTTTTCACGTCCTGCCCGGTTCGAAACATGAGCCCAGTCACCAAGGCGGCGTCAAAAGCGATTTCCAAGTACAATGAACCTGAAGTTCTCTTGTCTTACCTCAGAATAGCTTCTGTCGCGTCCAAAGTCTTCCACATGTGAATCAAGACATTTTTAAGATCTCCAGCTTGCTGCTTGAAGCAAAGAATCGTGTGAGTATCCTTCATACAGTTATCATTGAACAGATCTAATAATACGGTAATAATTACCTGACTACAACTGCAATCTGTAGCGTCAAGCACTTCCGAACCACTTCCCTGTTAATGGAAATTGACCATGTACACTCTAAAGTCAGTGGCCAGGCCAAAGTAAATAGGAAATGTTTGAATTTTCTTACTGATCCATTACGCTGGGAGTCGTTGACATTGGCATCCATATCTTGAAGACAATTAGGCAGCTTGGAATGCAACGGAAGGCCCTGAAAAATATTAGGTATGCTCAACATTAGTACCGCTGGCCAATACGATATTTGAGTCGCCATGAATTAAAAGCACTCACCATCGCGGCAACCAATTCGTCGTGGAGAGAAGCATTTCTAGGCGTTGGTGGAAAAGAGTACATGGTAGCATTTTCGGAATCAAATTCGGCAGACTCGTCCTGCAACGTATTCAAGGAACTTTTATCAGTCATCAGAAACGATGGAAATTCGACCATTAGGAATGAATGTGCCCTAACCATTAGCCCCATATCAAAAGAGGGATTTCGCTCCAGCAATTGCCTCTCCAGATCCTCTTTCTGATCACGCAGCACCTGCTCCAAAAAAGAAAGGTTAAACAAAAAGAAAACCAAGATGATCTCAAGTAAAAAAAAAAGCAAATGGCAACCGTATTTTCAAACGCCAGTCTTTCTTTGGCATCTTCCAGCTCCTTCTCCTTCTCCTTTGCATCCAACAGCAATCCCAATAAATCCGAGCGAGTCCGCTCATCGAATTCACATTGGTCAAGAAGATCCTTCGTCAGCCCCTGTATCTTCTTTTTGGAACTCGCCTGATCTGCCTTTAGCTTTCTAATCTGTAAAGTGAAGTGGAAGCAAATGAGGGCAACTAGCCATCTCCAAATCTTGTGTATTCTGTACCTCGACATTCAAGTCGACATTAATTGTGCACACGCTGGCGTAGTCTTCTTCCAGACGTGCAATCTTTCGTCGGAAAATTGAATTCTTGTCCTGACAATTTGTCAGTGAACTCCTGACTTCGTCCAGTTCACGATCAAACTGATCCTTGCACTTGTTCTGTTGCTCCTTCAAGATTTCAATGGTCCTAATGCTTTGCCGTAAGTTCCTTTCCAGATTTTCTTTTTGAAACTAAATTTTTTTTTCGATGTTAACCACTTTTCACGATTAACAAATATCCTCTCGAAATGACTCACAGTTACAGTGTTCAAATTTTCTTCGGTCTGAGTGAGCTGCTTCTCCAGGTCGGCAATCTCAGCAAGGCATTTCCGTTGTCGAAATTCCAGTTGAGTAACCTCATTTTGGAGAATTGTTGCGTCCCTGAAAGAGTCGAAGTTGAATCTGAATATATGTGTTGAGTTAAGTACAGAGTCAAAATGAACTTACACGAAGCTACATTCACCGCCATCGCCTTCGAAGGAACTTCCAGTGGGGCCGTCACCAAATGATTCTGATCTTCTCTCATCCGATCTGTGCGCCTGTTCCATCTTGTTGATTGCGAGACCGATAAGGAGGTCGAATTGCTCCTACAGAAGAAAAGGACGCCAAGTTAGACCAAAAAGTTACCCTGGAGTAAGCATAGGACATGAATTTAGTCAACGGTATCCGGAAAAAGGCCAATTTTGGGTACTCAACATCTTAGAAGACGTAATTAGCATAGAAATAACTAATCAACTCCAAGAATTACCTCCACGTCAGAGCCACACCAGTTGAGCTTAGAAATTAGACGTCTTATACCTATTTTGCGGCCTTAGTTGCACAGAAATTGATTCAAACTAGTTTTAAAAATCAGAACATTAGAATACAGATAAGACCAATAAAAGTCGACGAAGTTAAAAACACTTTTATGAAGGTTGAAAAGCAGGTTTAAGACTTGCTTATGTTATATTCGTAAAGAGTTTGTTAATTACCAAATCACAAATAGTTAAGAGTGCAATTAAAATTGATTATTTAATTAATTGAAATTAAGTCAGGTTGTTCTTTGGGTCACTGATCGAATCACTGAATCACGTCGAGCTAGCAAGAACAAAGGAGAATATTAAAAAAATAGAATCAAGATAAAGTAAATGGCAAAAGGCAAAAGCCTGCTTGTTTGCTTGGGCAGTGCAAACAGCAACCGAATTGAAGTTTCCCAGCGAAGAAGACCAAAGAAGCCACAATTTGCTTTGACATTTTGTGGGGCGATGAGCAGCCGAGCAACAGCAGAGACGAATAAAAGTCTCATGTTTCCCCGAGCCGAGACTTTACCCAGTTGAGAGTTGGACTCACGGGCTCAGCCAATCAGCATCGAGGTGGAAGTTCAATTCATGTTGCGTATTGTCCCGAGTCTTTGCAAAGTGCCGTGCTAGAATTCGTCCTACTGATTCTGCAACCAATCAGCTCGTGAGTACGTGAACTCATTGCCAGCACCCATCTCTACTCATCCGCTTCATATAAATACGAGTACATTCGCGTTGGCTGGTTTCTTTTCAGCAGCTGGTGCCACCTTTGCCATCTGCATCTTTCGTCGTATGCACTCACAACACACGAGGTCATAAAGTTCCAGCTCGTGGAGTCTTAGCACTTCGGAAAATGACTTGAGAAAAGGCAAAGAGACTGGAAGCTGGAAGGGACTTTCCACAATGGAAATGATCTCCAGACTACGAGCATTCTCACTTGTGCGTGTTTGCGGCTGAGGAGTCGAAGTCCACCTGAATTGTGGTGATGAACGAATTCCGGAACGAGGCTTTGACGACTCAGCATCCTGACAACCCCAGAAGAATCGAGCCCGACCACGACATTGATGACTCTGATGGCTCCCCAGTCAAACACTGCACACATTTTTAGTATTTCCAGAGGGGATGAATGTGGGTCAGCGCCGTAACCTCCTTCGAACCTCCTCTGCACTGGGGGGGGGGGTTTGATTCCGGAAACATACTTCAGTTTCAGTAAGGTTTCAGTTTTCTAGAACTTAATAAAATGTTGTCCGATCGCGTGTACTCAGTTCACTTCTCCCAATAATTAAATGCCGATACACCCGAGGATCGATTGACGTGTGAAAGAACCTTACTTGCTGACATGTGTTTTGGAGTTGGCCTCCAAAGACGTGGTGAAAGGGCATACGAGAACCGTTTACGAAGGCCGCAAACTGTGCAAGGGCGCATACTACCCAGGACCCCACAAGGACACACGAAAATCTGTATACCTGCACTTGTGTGTCCAGCCTCCATCGGGAGTGCTTCAGCTCGGCGAAGACACATGGCGGAGTGGTGTGGGTCTCTGGCCGGCGGCTGCACCATTGGCAACTAGCTTTATGATTAGGGTATTTTTTAAAGAAACAAAACAAATTTATTTAAAAACACTACTTTGCTAATTTACAATGTGCATTTTCTTCATCTTGTCTCCTAACCGAATCACAGCATCCGACAATCAAATCACAAAATTTTATCATATGTATGTAACTAAAAACTTCAGTCATGGAAAAACTAACACAAAACCAATAAAATCCCGCTGTTTTACATTTACTGACTTTTGTCAATAAATTTTATATTATTTCGTGTCACGGGATTTTCCATACCAATTTTTGACACTGATTGTATTATACGGCTTGAAATTGTTTAGGCTAATTTTATGATTTTCATGGTGCCATGTCCACTTCAGTTTGTCAACTGCTCAGCTGCCCTCTTCAAATCGGCAGGTGAACATTCCAGTCGCACTCCCAACCAAAGTAATAAAAACCAAGTGTCCATTAGCTCATACAACAATAGCGCACTCGTGTCCGAGATCGATTGATATTGAAATCAAAATGTTTGCCAAGTTGGTTGTTCTTGCTGCGCTTGCCGTGTCCGTTGCCAATGGTCACGGGTTCCTCAAGTCACCACTCGGACGTACCTGAATTCAGACACGGGAGGATCTGCTAGAATCAATCTCCAACTAGTGGGAGAGAGAGTGGTGGTGGGATCATCAAGGAGTTTGGTGTGGAAATGTGCTTCAGGACACATAATACTCGGCTTGTAGACGGTGCAGTGACAAGGCGGGCCAGACGGGGGCGAAACAGAACGGGATTTACGACACCAAAATCATCACCGGTACCTACCAGGCGGGACGATTGAGATCGAAGCCGAATTCGGAGCCAATCACTATGGCCATTTTTACGTGGAGCTGTGCCCCCAAGCACAGCATTTCTCTCCACTAAGTCTTCCCTTCCATCGCCTAGTTTTACATGCTCCGACAACAAACAAAGCGATGATGTCACCAGGTTGGATCTTTTTGCGTTCTGCTTTGTGGTTGAATCACGAGGAAAGGAACCGGTTTCACATGCCAGTTTGTGTTTTGTGTGTTGATGTGGAGCTTTTCCAGGATTGGGGACCAGAGCCCAGCTTGATAGAGCAATTCAAACGGACAGGATTGGATTAGTGGTTGTGATCATGGCTTAAGTAAAGTGGAATCTGGACAGACGATCTGAATCCAAATGTATTGGGCGAATAGCTCGGGTAAATTCATTTTGTTGGCGTTGTTGGCAGTTTGTGTGGAATCGGAGCAAGAGGAGTCGGAAGAGTTTGCGTGTGGGACGAGTCTGCGCGGTGACCGAGGCGAGGAGCGTCTGCGGGCACCATGGACGGCACTGCTATTCCTCAGCAGCAACTCCAGCGGCGGAGTGCACATGGCGTGGATTGGCGGTGTCATCGTGGGGCCGTCTACTGTCCTCACAAGTGAGTACACGACATGATAACTTGGCACAATTTCTCAGTCAGTCGAATTATTCAAGTTGTAATTGAAGTTTTACTTTAATTTCATTGCAGGAGGAAGTCAGTTTTGGGAGTCCAGGCACGAAATGCATTGCCTGAGTCCGCAGAGCGTGCTTGTGGGTGTGGGAATGTCCAACCGGAGGTCATTCGACCCTGATGAATTCACACAAATTCTTGAAGTGTCGTACATTCGTCCTCATCCGCGTTCTTCATTGGAGCACTCTGACTACGATTTCGCTGTTGTTCAGCTCAAGTCAAGAATTGCATTCTCGACCAAAGTGCGGCCCATTTGTGTCCAGTCGCCAAATGAGGGGAACGATGTGAGTGACAGTGTAGACTTCAAGGCCTTTGCAAGAACTTGGACACGACTGTCGGGATTTCGTTACTGGGCCAACTACTCGCTCTACACCGTCGACTACAAACTGAAGAGAGGGGACCTGTGCGAAGCCAACTGTCTCGCCTCCGAAAGCACGCCAGCCTCCCCTCCGGAGCAACTAATGGATGGCGGTCCACCTTGCCCGCTAGAGGAGAACTCCAAAGAACCGAATTTCGACAACTCGTTTCTAGTGGGTTCTGTGTTCTCTTCGTGGCAGCACCGAGCGTGGCATTTGACGGGACTCGTCAGCAAATCCTACGGATGCACCAAGCGATATTCACACTTCATTTCTCTTGTGGCGACTGTGAAACCGTCCCTGGTTTGGATACACTCCAACATTCGGAACGGCGGACGAGAGTACACGTGCATGGACGGGCAGCGGATACCAATCGCCCTGTTGTGCGATGGACAAGCGAATTGCTCGAGTGATGGCGGCTCTGACGAAAATCCCGAATTTTGCCAGGCATGGGATACAGGCTTGGGCTCCGAGAAGAACGAAAGAAGGGAGCTGTGCACCAGAAGTGCCAGCAGAAGAGGACAATGGAAGGTCCAGCTGGGCCCGGACACGTTTCTCGAAGGAAAATTCGAAAGATTCAGCAACGCTCGTGGCTACAGCAACCGACAAGTCACAGAAGCTCCAACTGCGACTCCTCCGCCTACATCGGCGCCTAAATCTGAACCTGCATCACTTCCGTCGAAATCTGTCGAGGATTCAGTTCTCACCATTCAGTTCCCCTCGTCTGGGTTGGTAGAAGCGGAACCGGTTACCACCCTGCCTTCCGCTCCGGACTTGCAACTTCCTGCTAGCTGTGCCTCTTTCTCGGAGTGGTTTGGTCAGAGTTATGGCCACAGTCACACAGAAGGCATTCACGTCGAATGCAGAAGCCCCAGTGGGGGGTCGTCCAGCGATTGCAATGGTAGGCAGGCGCCTGATGTCACGATGCGGCTCTCGTGCCGCCCCCAATACAAATCTCTGACGGGAGTGGCATTTACGGAGTGGAATTGCGGGGCTGACGGCGAGTGGAGTCCGACTCGGAGATCCAATGCCCTTCGCGCTTTGTCCTGCATTCCTGAGTGTGGGATTCCGAAACCGACTTTGAATCCACAGATAGTGAATGGGACAGAAATCTCAACTTCGAATTGGCCGTGGGGTGCGGGGCTCTTTAGATCGGAGAATGAGTCTGTAGATTTCGTGTACATTTGCGGGGCGACGTTGATCGGCGCCAACGCGTTGCTCACTGCCGCGCACTGCGTGTCGACGGCGAAAGGCGTGGCTGTGGACGCAAGGAAGTTTCGTATTGCCCTCAACCCCACCAGTACGGACTACGAGAAGAATTCCCAAGTTGTGGAGGTGGAGTCCGTGCACGTGCAGGAGCTGTACAACGCGGTGACCTTTGAGGCTGACATCGCCATCGTCAAGACGAAGGGGAGGGTGCGAATGACTGAGTCCCTGTACCCTGCGTGCTATCCCGTACCAGGGCGGGAGAGTGACCAGATTGAACGTTATCAAACGAGTCCCGGTGGGTTGGGCGTGGTCGTTGGTTTCGAGACCAATGACCAGTTTCATCTTAGTGACAACGTGCGGAGTGTGACCCTTCCCGTGGTGTCACTTCGGGACTGCTACAAAGTGTTGGACACTTTCCCCTCGTGGTCGCAGATCTGTGCGGGTCACACGACGGGGGTGGGGGTGTGCAACGGAGACTCCGGCTCGGGGCTTCTGTTTCAGGAGGAGGGCATCCGCAAACTGTTTTACGTGCAGGGTATCGTGAGTCATGGGCAGGTGGTTAACGGACACCGATGCGACTACAACAGGTACTCCATCTTCACAAGGGTCGCGGCCTTCAAAGAATGGATCCAAGAAATACTCTCCATAGAATAACTCCAGTTTAATCCAAACAAGACAAGGTGTTGATATAAAGATAAGTTACAAATTAGCAACACTCGGAATCAAGTTCTACGAGAAACCGGTTTTGAAATGTTGTGAATTATGGCACGAGTTTTCCGCTTTGTCGTAGCTGTGGCTGGACTCGTGCTCTGTTGTGATTCTAGTGCGATAGACCACACTCGCAGCCAAGCAGAAGCATGCAGTCGTTCGCTCTCATTTTGTTGTTGCTGTTTGCGGGTGGAGTAGAGGTGGCAAGGTCTGCACTGCACGGGCTCCGTGATTGTCCCTCTGGGCCGGGTGTCACCGATGAAGCTCTGAACGAGTGTCTTCAGGGGGCGTTGGACGATCTGCGTTCGTACTTTGAGGAGGGCATTCCCGACCTCGGCCTTGTCCCGCTGGATCCTCTGAATGTTGCGGAGATTGGCGTGTGGCCACCTCAGGCAATCGCCGACATCCGGCGCGATTCGCCCGTCCAGTTCGACTTCCATGATATCGTGGCGCCTGGGATTGCGAATTTCACTCAAGGGAACGTGACGTTGGACAGGAAAGCAAAGACTCTCAAGTTAGGCTTCCAGTTTCCCGAGTTTCACATTCGAACGGCCTTCAGGTACGATTTACAAATTATAGATAGTGTATTTTTAGAATGCAAATGCAAACTAATTTAATCTTGTTTTGGTGGAATGGTTGACAGGATTACAGTAGGAGGTACAGCTCGTGCGGTTCGTGTCTCCCAAGAGGGTCAAGTCTTGATCCGACTGATCAATTTCAGCACAATCTACACCATTTACTTCCGCGTTGACATTGCGGAGTTTGGTGGCCCCACCCTGCGACCTATTCGTGTGACGTGGGCAGGGGCATACGATGACGTGGAGCTGGATATTCCTGAAGTGCGTCGGTCGGGGGTGCTGGGCAGCCTGACGCTGACGCTGGCGAAGACGAGCCTCACGAGAATATTCAAATGGACATTCACCAACCTCGTCCCGCCACACGTCGGCAGAGTCATCGAACAACACGAGTCGTTTATTCCCGCCATTTCCCACTTCTTTGCTCCATACTTTGTGCAAAATTAAATCATTGTCGAATATCTGGGCTCACACGTTGTCCTTATGAGAAGCAAACAGCTGGGCTGCTAGCCCCAGTGTTCAGTGTCTGGAGTGAAGAACCGGTTTGGTCAGTTCGCCTCTTTATTTATGCGTATTTGCAAATGTTACGGTCCAGGACTTTAGTTTGCATCTTCTTGTCCATGACTTCATGAATCCTGCACACGAGACACGCAGTGCAAAGAGACGAGATGCGATTCCACTCCACAGCCACAGTCATATCACCATCTACAAAGTCGCAGAATGCAAGAAGTTGCTCAGTTCGTGGTGCGAGTGTTCCTTTTGTTTTCCTGTGTCCCCCATGCTGCCTTGGGAAAGGTTGGTAGGAGTGGAGGCGATGAGGAGGACTTTGAGGGACTTCGGGACTGTCCGGTGGGAGTTCCAGACTCGGTTCTGAACGACTGTATTCAACTTGCATTGGAAGATTTGCGTCGAGTGTTTTCGCATGGGATTCCTCGTTTGGGTGTGGGCCCTTTGGATCCGCTCCGCATTGACCAGATTGTCGTGTGGCCGCCCGATGCGGAGGCGGAGGCCCTGCGTCGTTCTCCTATTCAGTTTGTGTTCCATGAGATTGAGGCCCGAGGAATATCCAAGTACAGTCGAGCGCATGCGACCATCAACACGACTGAGCCGAGTGTGAAGTTGCAGTTTGACACTCCTGAATTCCAAATGGACATGCGATACACGTACGCGGTGCGACGACGTGGTGGTGTTCGTTTGGAGTCGGAGGGAAGGATGCTCGTCAGACTCACCAACCTCAAGGTCAACCACATGATTTTCTATCGCGTGGAAGGGCAGACAGTGCGTCCGATTCGGATGACGTGGACGGGGACATATAGTGACTTGGAGATCGACCTGCCGCATTTGCGTCGTGCGCATCTCCTCTCCGACGTCGCCTACACAGTGGCCAGGAGAAACCTCAGGCGGATCTTCGCGTGGACATTCAAGAACCTCGCGCCCCCGTACATCATCAGAATATTAGAACAGGACAGATCATTCGTACCGGCACTCTCTTACTTCTTTGCTCCTTATTTCCTCAAAAACGCAAATTCTAAAGTTCGGCAATAAACGAGCATTGTGTTACTTTTTGTTCAAAAGTCGGGACTCCGCACTATGGAAGGCAAGTCAGGAGCCTCCTCCGCATCCAGTTCCCCTCGTGTCCACAAGTCATCTCCGAGAAGGAGACTCCCGCCGACTTGTATCCTGCAACGCATGTTTGTAGCATTTTGGTGCCTGGGGGGGGGAGGACGGAGGAGCAGTCCCTTCCTGTCTCCCATGGCTTCCTCTCGGGGATGGTTCCTGGTCGATTACACTGGAGCAGAATACCCTGCAAACCGAGGCAAACAACTGGACGATAACAAGATGTGTTGTCTGACCTCTTTTTCCTTGTGCCGGGTTGGAAGCAATGAATGGCAATTTTAATTGTTGCAAAGTAACATTTGTGTAAAAATGCAATGTGCAATTGAGCTCAACCAGCTGTTGGGAGAAACCTGTACTATTGTGGCGTCATTACTTTTGAGAAAAATATCGATTTTAACGGCGTTTGTGAGACCTGATATGAGAATACGAGACTGGCAAACTTCGCTTTAAGTATTCTTCGAATTTCATCCGACTATTGCAACGGGTCCACCTTTTCTCTTGCGGTTTTCCGGGGTCGAATTTGACCTTGACCTCAAGCCGAAGGTACGGACAACGGCGCAATAAGGCAGACTGCAAGACTTTTCGAAATTAAAATTCTTTATTCGATCGATTCTCGTTTTAGGACACAAAAATATGTATTTGAATACGTGCTGAATTTTAGGAGGATGTCGGGCACACATCGCAGTGCGCAGGATATCAAAGCAAGTCAAGGTTAAAAATCACGGTATCAATATCATGAGTTAAGATCCATGTTCAGCAATTCATTCGAGTTTAAGCGGAAAAGCGGAGAATGAGACGCCGAGGGAGGCAGACAAAAGAGGTTCTCCGGTTCCGTGAGAGCCAAAACACACGCCACACCGTCTAATTAGCTCAGGTTGAGAACTGCCTGCAGGTCGTCGGGAAGCGTCTGGAGAATCGACTCGACGTGATTCTGCAGCTTGTTTCTTGTGGTCTCAGAAATTGGCAAATGAGTCTGGCAAATTTGTTCTCGGAGACGAAGAACCAAGTCGACAACTTCCACTTCATCTCTTCCAGAAATCCACGTCTGAACGTCCTGCAAGATTTCACAGACGGAATTAAAACATCCGCGATAAGGTCTGGCTCCAAAAGTTCCCAAAACAATGTCAAAAGGTTCTTCTCACCGTTTCTGCGATGACTTCCAAGTGAAGAGCCTTCAACTTGTCGGCAGCTTCTTTGTATCTCAAGTTGTACCATTCTGAAAAATTCAGAGAGCGAAAAAAGCGTTTGTAGAGTCCGCTCCATTCGCCTCGAACACCCGTCGTCAGCTGAGGCCCGGATGCGTCCAGCGTTGCCAAAAAGTCGTCCGGGTTGAACGGCTTCGGGAGAGGAGTTGCCTGCATGAATATATTGCCAAATTCCAAATGGGTCAATGCTTCTCGGGCAGTCTGGTGCAAATATCTAAATATCGCTCTCACGCACCTTGCAGGGGCTGATGTTCTTGTGCAGAGGCATCAGGCTCGCCAAGTATCGCTCCAATGGAATCATGAAGCTTTCGGTCAGTTCGTGCAGGTATCGGCGAAGAATAGCCGTCTGAACTTCGCCTGGTCGCTGAGATTGCATTCCAATCACAATTTTCTTGAGCAAGGTTTTGTCCTTTTGGAGGAACGGTCTAATAAGGTTCCGGATGAATAATTAATAATTATTTCGACGATTTCTGAGTCAAATTTCTCAGCTTCCTTACTTGTAGCTTGTGTAGACTCCCGGCTCCGAGTCCAGCAGTTTGATATTGTTGGCCTTCTTCACTTTGCCAGTGCTTTCATCTGACAGGAGCAAGGAGTAGTTTCAACAGCCGTCCTTCATTAATGAATTACGGAATTATGATAGGGTTTCCTACCCGGATTGTTTCCCATGCGAATAATGTGAGGCCAGTGCTGCAGAGTTTTAGCAAAGAACGGGTTGGTGACCCCGAGTATTACAGGCGGAGGAGACGTCGATTTCAGCGTGTAGTCTTTGAAGTCCGTGTCGTGAATCGTAAAGTAAGGGCGAAAATCCCCGCAGAATCGCACGGGAAATATCATGCTGTTGGGAAATAGAAAATTACGGAATTACGCAATGTCCAGCAATTAAGAAAAGGTCAGGCATGATGGGGCATTACTTGACGAGAGCATTGACGGTATTGGAGCAGACTTCAGGAACCGAGGACATGACGACGAGCGGCTCCGCCGTCAGGATTAATTCCCAGAGGAGATGCACGTGGGAGAGGACTGGTCTGAGGTACTGAAACAGATCCGGCTCATGAACGGACGATATCACAGTTGGCTGAGGAAGGCTAGCAGCAGATCTGATTTGAGGTTTCGATTTTACAGGAGATCCATTGGGACGGACGCATCCACCAGAAGGAATTAAAATCTACAGAAGTAAAATTTGATTAATTATCCTGAATACAGATGAACTGTGTTCCTAATTCTTAATTGCGTTTCTTACCTGGAAAACTTCATCGAGCAGAGGCAGATTGAGTAACTCCCCAGGAATTGGCGTTGGCCACTGATAGATGCTTTTGCAAACTGATTCTAGTATTTCAGCTCCATGCAGGAAATACGCAGGCGCAATCTTAGCCAGCGCTTGTTGAAACAGGTTGATAAATGGTAGTTTCGAGAGTATCACCACAGACTGCAATTCATTCCAAATTAATATAATATATAAATAAATTATGAATTAATTTGCTCAATAAAATCTGTCAATTTTGTGACTGCTATCGTGATACCTTTTGAAAATATCCTCTTCTGAGAGACGAGTCTTTCACTTGGCGGAAGTAGACGTACCCATTCATAAACTTGTGATTTATTTGTAGCGCAGGAGGGCATTTACAATTGTAGATGGTAGTCAAGGAGGAGCTGATCAGATCCGTCTTGGTCGGATTGTGACGAATCCGGAAATGAAACTGCGTGTCTCCCATGCATCCTGAGTTGGAGTCGGGAAATGCCAGGTAGCAAATGTTTGTCTTTTCTTCCTCAGTCAGTCTGACGTGGTGCGGAAGGACAACCTTTGAAAGAGAGAGAGATACAGCTGATAACATTGCGTCCAAGCCAAAATTAGCATGAAATTACTTAAATACGAGTGCGACCTACCTCTAGAGTTTGGCCAAGTTCAAGATCAAAGGTGACAATTGCGATGCAATGAATCCATTCTCGAAATTTTTCCCAGGGCAATCTGTTAAGCGAGAGGTTGCTTGTCTCAGCAAATCGCGTCTGCATTTTGTCGATGCTCCTCTACCATGCGAGATTTCAGCCCGACGAAGTACAAATTGACCATTATGAGAAGGTCACTCTCTTAACCGAACTAAAACCTCCTTTAGGAAACCAACAGCACTTTGCCCGGAGGATGGAACATTTAATCAGTCTATTCTTGTGATCCCATACGCTTAATTGTAGAATTATTTGGCTACAGCACAGCTGCTGTCTGCATCATTTCTAGCAAAAGCACGTTATCTTTTGCGTAGTATCACTGCAATAAAAAGCACAGGTGCTAATTAACTCCAGAATTAAATCACAATCGTAGAAGCCTGACTTGGCTTGACTTGATGCGAAGATCCCACCAATTTGAATGGATCAAAAGTCCCTACTCACAAAACCCGACAATTCCACTTTTTTGCACTCATTTCTCGGATGCTTTAATTAATAAAAGAGAGTTCTAAAACCATAACTCAGGTCGCATTTTACTGCAATGCAAGAAAGACCTACAAAACCTAATTTTGGCCTAATTACGAGTTGACGAGCCACGAGCGAGCGACGAGCCGTCAAAAAGTAAAATCTGCAGAGAGAAACTGTAGCTTGTGAAATGGAAACTCTGTTGAACTCTTGCAAATTCATGAGATGCATTTAACAGTTTCAACCATTTCAAGCCGAGTCTTTCCGAGTGAAGTTTCGCGTTTTCACTGAGGACGAGTCGACCTTGAAGAGCCGAACGGTGCGATGTGATGTGTTAGCGATGACGCTAAACAGCGTCAATTCACTTGTAAATTTATAATTCCCCAAGTCGAAAAATCGCTCGCGTTATTCTGGCAGCGATTAAAACAATTGGAATCGCTTAAAATTAATTTCTGTCCTTATCGCAAAACACAAACACAAACTCGTGCGGGGCGCTGACGAAGTTGTTGGGCGTAAGTTCCCTTGCCTGCTTCTGAAATCTTTGTACAAACCAAACCATGCGTGCAATTCAGAATCTCATTCGTATCTTCTTGTTCAGTTGTTGATAGCATGAGCGATGAGGAGGAGCAGGCAGCGCCTTACCACCGCCGAAATGAGTCGTCGGGTGCGAGAGCCTACAGCAACAACCGAGGGGAGTCGTCCGATAGGGTGTCCTCCTCTCGTGCCCGTGCCAATACCAGTCATGCCTGGGGTCGGGGCAGGGAAAAGCTGCCAGAAGAAGAATACTACGGCGATCACAACAATGAATATGAATATTACGACAAGAACGAAGTTGCTGCTTCTGCTGGCAAAGAGACAAGGCCGCAGACCGACGGATACCATCCAGAAGCCATTGATCCTGATGAACGCCCACCGCACGGGCAGCCGCAGAGACAACGGCGTGGTGGTGGAGACAAGCGGCGCCTGGAGGACGACTCCGATTACAGATTAGAGAATGCAGCAGAATCGAATTTCGACAATTCCAGGCGCGGTAGCACCAAGAATTCCTACTCTGACTCAAATTCATCGGACGAATATCAAAGTAACCACACGGAGTACGGCCATAACCGGGGAGCCTACAGGTAAATTAGTAAATTTCATCTCGGCGCGTGCGCTTGAAGCGTATGTGAAATATTTGTTGTGCTATATTGATTTGATTACCCATCGAAACAAATCTCATCTTGTTGCAAGGAGTCGGTCTGACGACGACCCCCGACGAGCAGCAGAGGACGACGGTGATAGACATTTGGAGAGGAGGAGGAGTCACCGGCGCCGTCACCGTGCTTCGCCATCGCCTTCCCGAGACAGGAGGGCAGATGAGGCATCGTCACGATCACATTCTCGATCACGATCTCGTTCCGGTTCTCGGTCTCGTTTACGGTCTCGATCACGGTCCAGATCCAGACGATATCGGCATTCGCACCACCGACGGAGACGGAGGAGTGGAGAAAGGTCCAGTTACAGTGATGACAGGTACGGCTTACTGGGGTAACCTGTCGGGACTTGACTCGACTCCGGCATTCGGGTTGCCACGCTACACTTGAAAATACTTATTCTTAATTTTCCTACTTACAATTGCAATTAATTACAAATTTCAATTCAACAGTGATTATGAAAGATCGTCGTCTTCCCGGCATCAGCAGCCAAACAGTACAATTATGGTGCGTGGTCTGCCTCTGCATGTGACTGAAAATGATGTAAGACATTCTATGATGGAATATTTCTCTGAAAGGGGTAAAGTGTTGACGGCAATGAAATTCAAATTCTCTTTTTCGCTATTATGCGTGATAAGATTATGCAAGACATCGCAACGTGCAGTGTTTCTGCAAAGGAGGTCCGTGTGATCAGACACCGGGAAACAGGTATTCTTAATTTCTGCGCATTCCTCTCTTCTGACTATCTATGCATGGTGATGGAGATCCGCTTGTATATTTTATTTTCCTATTTTAAATACCTTAAAATGTATTTAAATAATTTTTATGTGACAGGAGTGTCGCGGGGATTTGCGTTTGTGGAATTCAATTCAATTCCTGATGCGTCGTGCTGGATGGACACCAGAATGGTGAGTAGTGAGGTCATTTCACGGACAAATGGAACCAAAATTCCAAAGCTGCTGCTTGGTAAACAATTGACCAACAAATTTTAATTTAGGGACTGCTAACGTTCCAGCCAAACTTCACGGCCAGCATGATTTACACCGTGAACTCATCGCCCTTCGGCTCGGGATCCCCCAGACCCTTTTTGACTGATTGGTACTGCGTTAATGTAAGTAATTCTATTTCGCATGCACAAGTGCAATCTAGCTCGTGTTCTATTAATTGTTTCCTCTCTTAACTTTCCAGTGTCAAGGCCATAATTTCAAGCGTCGCGACGTTTGTTATCGATGCCGTGCAACTCGCCCGAATCAGGAGGGCGGAGGTGAAGCGAGTTATCAGCCTACCTGCTGTAAGTGCGCCGCCTGTACATGATTCTTGGACGTTAAAACCACAAATGCCTTACCCAGCTTAAGTTATCTAAATTATAACTTGAACAGCCGTTGTTCTGCGTAATTTGGACGGTCTCACCCAAGAAGAGGGTGTGCTTCAGGCATTCCAAGACAGACCCGGACTGGCCTCGATCCCAATGCGCTCTGTCCGCATCGGACGTGACAAGACCACAAACCTGAGCTTGGGCGTTTGCTTCGTGGACTGCAATAATCTGTCGGACGCTGTTCGGCTTCACACGAGCCTGAAGGAGTATCCCCTAAAGATCGACGAAAGAGAAGGTCAGTCGGGTTTTCCGTTGCTTGCTCACGAATTCCTGAGATGCCTAAGAATGTGTCCGGATTCTAAACGTGTGTCCAATTTTTATCAGTGACGGTTGCGTACTGCAAGCCACCGGGTCAAGGAGCGACCGGCGGGGCCGTGGCGAAGCACGCCGTCCAAGCTGGTCAGTGGGGACTCGAGAAGGACATGACGAAGGAATTATCATCATCGAGTCAGAGTCAGGTAGCGTGGTTATTTACTCTTTTGTGCACATTTTGGATTCCGCATTCGATTAAGTTTTTTTACTCTGATTGCCTTCCGTCTGCAGGAAGAGATTCAGACGCTGGCGGAGTCTTCGGCTGCTCATTACGCGAGAAGTCCGGCGGAGTACGCGCAGTATTTGCAGTATTACCTCGACTACTACAGCAGACCCCAGCCTCAACCACCTCATGTAAACAACCTGAATTAAATTTTCAATTTTCTCTGTCATTTCATTGAAATACTGAAATATCTGGTTCAGGAATCGAATTCAGCATCGTCTTACTCCTTCGCACAAGAAATAAGTCAAGTTAATGAACAGAAAGGAAGAGACTTGTTGGCTTCAGTACGAAATCCAGATTTGTGTCCATTTGCGGCAACTACTTTCATGAAGTTCAGCCTTGATACAAGCTCTAGACTTATGGCGTTGTCCTTTTAATTGTTTAGGCTTCTGCTTATGCTGAGTCCAATTATTGGAACACTCCAGCACAAGAAACTGTCGCTCGAGGTGAGACTCGCAATAATTTCGCCACCAGATAAAAATGCTGCAAAATGCTTTGTCGGCCATCGAAAATTCTTATTCTTGTGATTTAGCCACTACAAATGTGCTTCAAGGTGCCTCGAAATATGCCGACGAGCAAGAATTTCTTGGACAGGGAATGCCGACCACATCGTCCACAAATCAGTCGACTGCGAATTACTCGGAACAAACTGCTTCTGAAAGTGCCGATAAATTGAGTGAAGCAAAGAGGATCCAGAAAGTAAGTCTTGCGGCTCGAAACAAATTAACAAATCCTTGCGACCTGCGGCCTGGCCTCATTTAATTTTTTAAATTGACACTTGCCAGGACATGGAAAAATGGGCAAAGTCACTAAAACCGAAGAAGGACGTGAAGGCAAGCTGGGAGAGTCCTACGGCCTCAATCGCAGGTATTCCCGACTCCTACCAACGCGCCAGCGGCTACGCCAACCTACCTGAAGCGGCAGAGTCCAGCAGAACTCACGAGGTCATTTCTCGCTGAAATTCGGTGCGATGCGCATAAAACTTAGTTGGGCTAAAGCTTTAACTTTGCATTGCAGGCGAGGATGGAATCTTCATTGGAGCGTCTTTCCCGAGATCAGGAGCACGATCACACTCCGCCGGAGTACGTCGACAAAATAAAGTTGGCGTGCTTACTTTGCAAGCGGCAGTTCAGCAATCCCACCCAATTGGAAAAGTTAGTTTCAGTGTAGCAGCCATTTTTGAGAAGGATGAGCTTGTCAAATATTCTTTCGTAATTGCAAAAATGTAAAAATTCATTTACCCTTTACAGACACGTCGAGCTGTCGGATCTCCACAAGCAGAACCTGAAGGCGATTGGTCCTGCCTCCGTCGAACCATTTCAACTGCAGAGCACCTCAAGTGTTTATCGCGACCGAGCGCTGGAACGACGGAAACAGTTTGGCCTGGACAAAATTGAATCCAAAAATAAAATTAAAGTATGGTCTCATTGGTTTCGGTTTCGCCTTTATATTTTGGTGTTAATTATCGGCTTGTGTGATTCAGGACTTGTACCTCCAATCCAAGAGACAACAACTGGAATCAGAATCAGCGCCATCGCCCAATCCGAAGGACGCAATACAGGAAGACAACATCGGAAATAAACTGTTAAAAAAGATGGGGTGGAACGCTGGTCAAGGCTTGGGACTGAGAAATCAAGGACGGACAGACATTATCGTGGTAAGCAACCAAAAATTCCTGCACACAATTTTCGTCAATATTTTAATTGATTTTCCACAAACTTAACTTTCGCTTTAACGCACAAATTCACGAATACAATCTCATTCTTGGTTTATTTCCTGTAAACATTAAACAGGCCGAACGAAGAGCTGCAAATGTTGGGCTTGGGCTTAAGGCCGTGACTGACGAAGACGACGACGGAAACAGATACGCCAATCCGAGGAAAGTGACACTGGCGCGATATCAGCAATTGGAATAATTCTATTTTTATTGTATCTATTTTTTTTGGATGGCGTATTTTTACGTAATAAAAGTCCTAATAACCAATAAGGAGCCATTAAATTGTATAAAATTACAATTTGGTTCTTGATACAATGAAAATTCAAAAATTCAACTTCTAAATTCTATTATCACCTCCTCAGACAGAGATAAGAGATAAGGTAGCTAATGTTTTGGTGGAAAAGTATTTTGTTATGACTACAAAAATTGCCAGCTCGTTTTGTGGCACGTTAATACTAATGAACTGGCCGGTGGATCACCGATGTAGTTGAGGAATTGAGAATGAGTAATTAATTAATTAATAATTACTTTGTTACACGGCAGCATCCAAACTCCCATTTAAATGTTAAGCGGAGGCGTATTTTCATTTGTATTTGCGTGTTACTTCTTCTGTAGTAATTCGGGCACGTTGTTTCTGTCCTCCAAGATTCCATTTCTAGACGACACGAATTGGTTAATTATTTTTAATCTGGAGACTGGTGGGTCTTATCAGGGCACATATTGAAATACTTACTCGATTAGGTAATTTTCCACATCGCCGGGATAAAACTCGGACCCGAATTCTTCTTTCAGGCCCACAAAATTCCCAATCAAACCTCCAGCCTTGTACACAAGAATTGCGGGCACGCCTTCCGCTTTCTTTAATAACATGAAAATATAAACAAAGATTAAACTCAAGCACTACAGTTGTACGGCACTGATTTACTGGAAATTGGAAATGCGATTCCTTACAAAGAGCGATGTTACTCCAGCTTTGGATGCCAGCATGCGGCAGAACTTGACGTAGGGATAATCTCGGCATACTTCCGACAAGCATTCGTTCATTCTCTCGCACTCCGCTATTTTCTGTGGACAAATTAGAAATCTATAATCAGTTCGAGTTCACAGCTTGAATTTTTCTGAAAATTAATTTTACTGACTTCATAAATATGAACGACGATCGTAACGTTTGGACCCGTCTCATCAACAGCCTTCAAGAATTCGTCCCCGGACGACAACTCCAGGAGGACTCCTTGAACTGGTCTGATAAGAATACGCCAGCGATAAGAGGAAATAAGAACATTGAATGAAAGCTTTTGCAATTACATTTCGCTCTGTCGTTTCATTAAACTGTCCATTCGTTTCTTGATAAACTCGGTCAAGCTCTCATCGGAAATCAGATCACTAAAGTCAAGATCAGCTGTGGCTTCATTTGATAATTTTTGCTCCTCCGCCTGCGACAAAACAGCAAAGTGTAATGCACTACATTAATTTAGCAGCGCACTGAGCAAAGTATAAACAAGTTTTGAAAAGGTTCCAGCTTTCGTTACCTCCGTTAGACATGTTAATGCAGTTTGCTTGCATAGTGTTAGTAATTGCTTGTCCTTATCTTTTCGTAAACTCTTCTCGTGCTCCTGCCAGTCGTGCCAATCCTGAAGAACTCCTTTTGGACCGGTCTGGTAGGTGAAAATGCAAACCAGTGACAAATGTTAGATCCTAAGGGTACTTCAAATTGTTTTAGGTTAGCTGACGTACATTTTTAGAAGGCCCTCTTCCTCCGGAGGTTGACAGAGGCGGTGGCTCAGGCATCGGGCAATCTGCAGCCTTCAAGCCATCATCCCCTTCGTCTTCTGAGCTACTGCAGTAATTGTCTCTCTTCCCACCCAAGATTTTGTCCTCCAGCGTTGCCATTTCGTCCGAATGTCTAAGACAAGAAAAAAGATTCACTTTAATTGCAATTCAATTTCTTATTGCTACTTGGTTCCAAACTCCGAGGTCGCAATCAACCAAGATAAGCAGGGGATAGGAGCAAAGACAAGACTGTTACCTGATCTGTATTGACCGTTGACGAGTGACCACTGACCGCTGTGGACAATTAAGTTAACCTCAGTTTAGAGTGGACACCGCCTTTTCGTGTTTGAATCGAGTCGCTGTTGTTCCTTTCCTTCTCTGTTGATTATGTAGTTTGGTATCACTTCCTTCCTTGTGATGGTAATGTATTTATTAATTTGTAATGTTATTTAACCATGCAAGCTCGTGGGTGGTAGCACAGCACTGTTCGTCCTGCTCAGATTATACACGCGCACACGTGATATAAACAACCGTGATAGTGCATTGGGAAAATAGAGAAGATTCTGTGGTAGTGGAAAAATATTTGACCTGCTCAGCATTTTTTGGCAGCAAAAATGCTTCAGATCAGGCCTTCAATCTGGTCTGGAATAGGATGAAACAAATGCTGCTCTGGGAGGCTTCGATTGACTGACTCCAGATTGCTAATTGATAAGGAACTCTTTTTCCTTTTTCTTTGTTAGCGCGGGAACTCCTCAAGGTTGACGGGTTGACTGATTTCCAGCTTTTAACTAATTTACCAACTGATTTACAGTAGCTCTATTAACCGTGTACCCCAACCCGATCTCTTCGAAAGTGTCTTAATTTGGTCCAATCAAGAAGCCACAAGCAAATGAACTCTCGTGTTACCAAAGAAAGTCATTTTATTCCAAGCTGCGAAGTTTCTGCGCTGAGAAAGGACGCAATATTTTTGTGAAACTGAAGACGCTCGCTGCCCAACTAGCTGAAGTTGCTAATGATCGCCTTCCCTTAAATTAGCTGCCGCCATGTATCCCTCTCTCGTCTCCCTGAGTCCTGAGCGCTTAGTGTTGCTTTTCTCGCCATTCCGGGCACGGAGTCTGAATCCAGATCACTACGATGAGAAGATGAAGTTTTGGCAGCTTGTAATTAAGGAGTTTAGTGACTCAGAAAGGAGAATCTGCTTCACGATGAATGAGATCGAGCAGAAACTCACGTCGCAGAGTGGCAGGAAGCCAAATTGCCTACCAGAAGTCTTTCTCAACATGACAAGGTGAGTTTCGACTTCCTTTTTTGTTGACAGATTGGATTTTGTCGCCAGTCATCAACTTCTATTTGTATTTAGGGAGGGAGCCATCGTCCCGTACGCCGAATACGTGGCACGGATGTCGAGCAACAACTCTTGGCTCACTTGGTCAACGCACACGATGAAGCGAGTGGCGGCTACCCTCTGGAGCTACACGCCCGTCGTTTCCATGTTTTCGAAGGGCAACATTGGCGAGACAACAAAATTCGTGCATCTTCCCCAGTTAAAGGTAGAGGTAGAAGCCTTAAGCAAACCAGCAGTACGATCAATGGGACAATCAGGAGATTAACTGAGATTTGCCTTTTTCTTTCCAGTGTCAAGTAGAACGAGTTTTGAGCATGCCCATCTCATCCGGCGAAGTGAAAAGCATGGATCAGTTTAAGAAAGAAATTGCTCAAGCGACTGATTTGAACGATGTCGATTTGGAGCTCCTGCTCAAGTGTCTGGCGGCATCTGGGCGACTTGCGAAAGACAGTTTGAGGGACGAAGTCGAAATTGTCAAGATTGTGCCAACCCCAAACTCTCCGGGAATAACGCAAGTGGAGAAGGGCCAGTTTGACATTCAGAGGTCGGTTGCGGTGCTGGAGGAAGATCTGACCAAATTGACAGAAAAAAAGGATGAGGCCGCAAATCTTGCGAGAACTTCACTGAAAGCTGGCAAACGTGCAACTGTAAGGATGTCAATGTCAAAGGATTCCAATAAATTATGCCAACTAATAATTCCGAGACATGACGACCAATTTGCAGGCGAAATCGCATTTGAGAGCACAAAAGTTGATGGAAAAACGCATTGATAAGTTGAGTAACGTGCTGGATACTCTGACATCGATCGCCATCCAGATTGAAGGAGCCGAATCAGATGCAAAGGTAGACGAATTCTATTAATAATTCTAGTTAGCTCAAAAGATTCGTCTACATGTAAATCTTAATGAACATTGTCGTTTATTTTGAATTTACAACAGATTCTAAAAGCGTACGAAATTGGGAAGAAAACCCTGCATCAAGTTATTCACGAGAATAAGTTGACTGAAGACCGCGTGACTGACGTGATGCTCGACATCAAAGAAGTAATATTCGTTCTGAAATTCCGATTTCAGTTTTTATCGATTCTTCGAATGATGTCACATGTATTTCGATTTCCAGTTGCTGGATAAGCAGGAGGACATTTCGACGAGTATTTCGCAACCAATCGGTGATGAGGATTCCAGTTTGCTGGAGAAAGAGTTGGAAGACTTAATGAGAGACGAGGAAGCCAGAAAGGAAAAAGATCAGAAGGATGCGCTCGATCAGAGCGACGTTGTCAAATGTCTGGACAACCTGACCATAACCGGTTAGAAGCCATTAATTAATTAATTAATATTTAACGGCCAGCCTTGTGTGCCCTACTAGGAAAGTTCTCTATGCGCATTTATTCCTTGCAGGTGTCGAAGACTTTTCAAAGCCTGGAGAATCCAAGTCAACTTCTAAACAAGCTGTGCAATTAAGCTATGAGAATTAAGAATTACGTAACCTCATTGAGATTGAAGAAAATGATAAAATACAGGCAACTTTTTTCACAATTTTACTTCCGCCCGTGCCGGTGTGCCGTTTTCTGGCATGAGTAACCAAATCGAAACAAACTAAAACCAATGCGCAATTTTACCTGCACACGCATTTTAATTTACCAGCGCATTTCGCATTGAAAATAAGTTGATTGAACAATTGAAAACTTAATTAATGTTCTTGCTTAAATCAAGCTGAAATTGACGCCTTGGTTTATTAAACACAGGAGTGTATGTGCAAACATTAGTTTTAATAACAACTAATTCAATTCCCAACATAGAAATCATTGACATAGGATGCCAGTTTCTTGAACTGCATTTTCTCGTTCTTACGAATTATATTTTTCTTTCTTTCCAACGGCGGATGGCAGACTGGCATACTTCCCTTGGAACAATCTTATCGAAACAACAAATTGTGGAACAATTTCATGAAACTCCAAATTGTGCGTTCCGTACTGTGCAGCAGTAGCGACCGTGTCCGTCTTTGGCGTTTGGCCTTCGGCCATGTCTGATAGCATAAATGACACAAATTGTGTGTAAAGTGTAAAACCCTTTGTGATCTGGAAACAAAGACATTCATTCCGATAAAATGTAAACATTGGCCATCGTAATTCGCAATCTGACATTGACATTGTGGCAGTTGCACGATTGTAAATGTCATCATATCCTTTGCACTCTTGCTCTCTTGCCAGCTGCTATTTTCCGTAGACTTCGCGAATTCGCACTTGGGCCTACCGTCCAGAGTCCATTGACGCTTGTTCGCATTCACATATTCTAAGGCCCTGGCCTGAAACCTTCGAGTAGAGTTGAATTTACGAATCAGTACTTAATTACGCCTGGCACGCACAGCACAGCTGACGTCCGTTGTCCCTCGTCAATTGAGGGCCGGGCCGCAGAATTCACATAATTCGCATTACAGAATCCAGAAAGCAGATTGGGAGAATTTGCTGGACAATTATTCTGTATTGTGCCATGCCGTGCCCACGTTTAACATTTCCTCAAGCTAAAAGCGTCTCCTGCCTTCTTTGCATCACGCCTAAAATGTGTCACTTTTACTCAAAGGAAGGGACAGCCTAACGGTTCAATTTGGAGGTCAAGTCAAAGTACAACTTCATCAGGAAAATGCTTTTCACTTTTTTTAGTTGTTTACAGGCACTACAAAAGTCCAAAATTGCTGCAAATGGGCTTCTGCTACAAAATTGCGTTTACAGTTAATAGTAATGCTGTTTTGATCGATCCGAATCAATGTTTCTCACTCCTTCCTTTCTGATTTGGTGGAACTTGCCTCCTTCGAGTAGTCACGTAAACATGCCAGACGTGAAAATCGAAGTAACAGGAAAAGTCACTCCACAGCAGCATCAGAAAACATGACTTCGCGTCAGCGTCTCCGTCTGGTATACTGGTTTATTGTCCTACAACAAAACAACTCTTCTACCTGCATTGCAGCTTTGGGCTGCTCCAAAAATAGAACAATGGCAATTGACTCACGGAATAACAGCGTGGTGAAGTGACCAAAGGCTACTTGTTTGAAGGACATCGAAGCTCAGCGGCCTTCCTGCCCGTAAATTAAAAGACGACCTTACGAGAGAAAGTGTTTTGGAACGGAATGCGGCTCAGCGTCAGCGGTGCGGTGAACGGGTTGCATCTTGCATGTTTTCAAGAAAATGTGCATTTCAATTTGTGCGTATTTCAAGCTTCTTGTCGTTATCCCGTCGCACTGCACTGCACTAATTGCCTGCCAACCCACCGGCAAAATCGCCTTCTCTCGTATTCTTTGACAAGAAACCCAGTCTCGCTTCGGTCGTCTCACGTTGTTGTTGCTGTCTTTGCCAAGAATTCCTCGAAATTCCCGACCAGACGAAGACGGTTCGGTTCGACGCGCTCATCAATTTTATCAGTTTTGGCATTCGCATGGCATTCGAATCACCTCGCTAAAATTCAGACACGCGAAAGGCAAAATGAAACTGCGGCTGCACCACATCGAAATGTGCGTCGAGGATCTGCGCAGAACCGTGCAAATTCTGGAAGACAAGTTTGGTTTTCAAGTTGTTGGGTCGCGAAGCACGCCGAGCTGTGAGCAGGTCGTCGTGCAGACGGCTCGGACCGTGTTCGTTGTGAATTGCAGGGCGGAGTTCGCACGAGGCAGTGGCGAGCCCAACAACAACGAAAACGAGAGCAGCAGCAAAGGCAACAATGAAGAAATTAAATTATCGACCACGTCCTCCGAAAACGACGTCGGGCATGACGGCAAGGAGCCGTGGACCGCGTTTTGCTGCACGACGAAATCCGGCAGCGGGCGACGGAGACACACTGACTCGGTGTTCAACATTGCAATTGAAGTGGGCGACCTGAGCACCTGTCTCGAGCGACTCCGACATATGGCGCTCTGCAAACTCGTGCACGAGCCGTCAACGGTGAGCAACGAGCACGGGAGCGTAGCGTACGCGATTGTGAGGTCGTGCTGCGGAAACGTCCTACACACACTCGTTCAGAAGAAGGACTATGGCGGCTGGTTTCTACCCGGCTTCGTGCCCACCGAGTCGAGCAACAGGGCAGGCCCTGCGACTTCCTCCGCCCTGCCAACGCACTTTGACCACGTCGCTCTCGCCTGCCACGTCGGCGAGACGGACCGCATCATTCGCTGGTACGAGGATGCCTTCGAAATGCGGAGGTTCCTCACCAATCGGCAGGACACGGACGCCCAGGGGCTCGTCATTGAGGGCGAGGTCGGCATGAGGCTCAAGGTCATGGAGTTCTGGAAATGCGCCGAGACAGGAGTCAAACCGGGCGCTGACATGCACGCTAGCTCGGAAGAGGACTCTGAATCGCTGAAAATCGTGGTTGTTGAGTCTCTGCCGCATATCAGTAAGTCTTCTCCCAAAAATCTAATCTGTCAGGTCATTGAGCGATAGAGCCAGGAGATAACCTGTGGAAACTTGTATGATAAATGGATTGCAATTTGAAGAAGGAAGCGGTGGTCAACCCGTCTCACGTGTTTCTCGCTTGAGCTGAGCATTAAGTTCACATTGCCCTCGAATAAATGTCAATTGTCCAGTTTGATTTGTTCTGTACACAGAAAACACACAAGTGGAGAACTTTCTGCAGGACCACACCGGGCCGGGAATTCAGCACATCGGACTTCACACGACCAACATCGTGGACACGGTCGCCCAGTTGATAAATCAGGGAGTGCAGTTTCGGCATCCTCCGCCAGCCTACTACACGGAGGTACTCCAACTGCCCTCTTTTCCTTTCCCAAATCGGACTTGCTTCTAACGAGTCTTTGACTAACCTGCTTTCGGATTTTCTTGATTTTTCGTGACGCAGATTGGACAGCTCGAGGCAATCAACTCGGTTGGAGAGAACGTCGAATTGCTGCGGAAGCACGGAATCCTTTTGGACTGCGAGGCCGACGCGACTGAGACACCGTCGTCTTCTCACGACAGGTGGGCAGGTCTTGAATGATGAAAATTAGAGAAATGCCAACGGTTCTCTGCAATGCGCTACAATTACCAATGCCAAATATTTTCGGACGTTTGAATTTTTGTGTGTTGGTAGATACTTAATGCAAATCTTCACGTATCCAATCTTCAACGGCGACACGTTCTTCCTGGAGATTATACAGAGGAAAGGCGCGAGAGGGTTTGGCGTAGGAAATGTCACAGCGCTTGCTCGTTCTGTCAACGCGTCTGCGTCCCTTTTCGAGCGTTCCTGAAGTCCAGCGAACAGTAGGCTGGCGTGCCACTGCAATTTCGACCAATCAAAGCCAAACCAGCGACGGGAATGCAATTCATGCTTAAAGCTTAGAATCAACGCAAAGAATAGTTGGCGATTCTGTATATTTACTTGTAGAAATAAATGAGTAGATTTGCCCTGGAGCCTCGTCATTGACAGTCCTAATTTCATAGGCTACTTTATTCCTAAGCTACTTCCGGTGCTATAATTTTATTCGAGAAAAGAGCACCACACTTCTAGAATCCAGCGCCCTGTCCAAGTGCAGTTGCTCCCAGCAGTCTGGCTTAATGTCGATCCAGTTCCTCTCCTCGTAGGGAACGCTGAGTTTGTCTGCGCCAGAGGTAAAGGAAGGCCAAGCGAGGCCACCGTAAAGAATTAAGAATTCTGACACTCAAAAGCGTTGTAATTGAAAGGTCTAAAAGATTACCAAGCAGTTGTGAGGCCAGCGTCGGTACGACGGGCTGCAGCATAATTCCGACGACGCGAAGGACTTGGAAAACAATGCAAATCGTTGCGAGGAGGCCAGGATCCCGGGCGGAGGTCTTCACTCGCTTCCAGGGCTGCTCCTCTTCCACAAACAAGTTGGCCAGTCTCAGCACAGTCATCATGTGCTCGATGCCTCGGTAAAAGTTGCAGTCTTCGAAGCTGGCTTCAACTTTGGCTGAAAGCGTGAGCGGAAACGAGCGGGCTTACATAAATTGTACAAAAATGCGCCTACGCGTATTAAATAATGGTCTGGCTACCTGGAAGCGTCTCTAACGCGTTCATTAGCACCTTGCCGTTTGAAGAAGTCAAGTCTGGGAGATCGTCGTAACTGAATTTTGGCCAGATTTGGTTCGGGTTGACAGCTTTGCCGGAGCAGCGACTCAGCAGATTTCCCAACGTGTCGGCCAACTCAGCATTCACCATGTGCAGCAATTTACTCTCGTTAAAGTCTAAATAAAAATTAACAGAATTCAGTAAATTGTAAGTGTAATTTTAGAGCATTCTTCTGATCATTTGAGCGAGTGAAATTTTACTAAAATAAATTTGGGAGTTGAAATAAAATTCTTACTTCCGTCTGAATGTGGGACTCCTTCCCGCAGCAAGAAATATCGAACCGCCTCGACTCCGTATTTTTGCATCAAATAAAATGGATCCACAACGTTTCCCAATGATTTTGACATTTTTTTGTAGTCGACAGTCCAGTGCGAGTGACACACGAGCTTTTGGGGAAGTTCCAGGTCCGTGGCAAGTAAAAAGGCAGGCCAATACACAGCATGGAACCTAAACAAAATTTGTCAGTTCGAATTTTTAATTAAAGGGCGACATATGACTGTCACTGAATACTGGTTTTGGTTTAAGGCGGTCGTTACTCACTTCAGGATGTCTTTCCCAAAAACTTGTGTGGTTGGCGGCCAGTAATTTGCCAAAGTTTCCGACGGAAAGCCGCAGGCGGTCAAATAATTCACCAAGGCGTCCAACCACACGTACACTGTTTGGGACTCATCGCCAGGAACAGGAACGCCCCACGTCACACGCGACCGAGGTCGTGACACTGATAGGTCGTGGGATGACTCCAACCACTTCAAGACGAGTGGGGTGAACATCGCCGGTCGAATTGGGTTTTCTAAGTGATCAGCCATAGGAATGAATACATAATAAACGAACTAGTACCTAACGCAAAGGGATGAATGCAATTCACCTGTCTGGATCCATCGGCTAATCTCCTCCCGGAACTTGGAAAGTCTAAACATGTAATTCGGCTCGTTGGTCCACTGCACCGTGTGCCCTGACTCTGTCGAAATCTTCACCTTTTCTCCAGTTTCCAGTATCTTGTCCTCAGTTTGTGATTGGGGCACGAATGTTTCATCTGCCACGCTGTACCAGCCTTCATAGTTGCTTTTGTAGATAGCATCGCGCTCTTCCAGCCGTTTCTATACGAGAACATCGAGATCAGTTTTGATCCGTTCAAATTTCCAACACCACATTAAAAATACCCTAAAAATACTTACCCAGAAGCTGCACACGGCATTCACATGTCGCTGGTCGGTAGTTCGAGTGAAGTCAGTGCAGGAGATATTGAAAGCACTGATTAAGTTGCTAAACTGCTTCGACACACTATCGCAGTAAGACTTTGTAATAGTATGGTCCTGGACGGCAACGGCGGTTCCAGTTGGGCCTCCAGGTGCTGCCGCTGCCTGCACCACTTTTAATCCATGCTCGTCTGTTCCCGAACTGAATTTGTGTGTCTGGTCTGGTGCCTTCAGCCTCGAAAAGCGATGGAGGGCATCACAAAACAAAACTGTGTACAAGTGGCCCAAATGCGGAGGTCCGTTCACGTAAAATATTGGACTTGCGATGAAATGACTCAGCTTCGGTGTATTCATGCTTGTTATGAGCATGCAATATATTGAAAGCACAAAAACACTGGACAGAAACCCCACTCGCCTGATTTGGGTGCCAGGATCCTTCGACTGTTCGACTCCAGCCACTGCAACCACTGCTCCGAGTTGACCGGAGGTATCAAAGCGAGTTGCGGAGAATTCCCTCACTTTCGATTCAAATTGAGGCTGCTTGCTCCTTTGTCCTCTTCTTCTCGTGTTCCAGAAAGCGCAAGCATTCTTTCCTTCATGGTTTCCTGCATTTTGGACGGATTGACCGAATAACGACGGACGGACGGACTCGACGTGTCGTGGAGGGTTGCATCTATGAGTGCTTAATAATAAATTAGCGGAGGATGTCAGCGGACCTTTAAGTTAAGAGTGTCACTTCCACGCACCTTGCAGGCTGTCAGCTTCCAAAGGCAAAAAGTTGAGCAGTTTTGAATTCCTTCATGACTTTCCTTCACGATTCACGGTTGTGCATTTGTACTGACTAAATTTTATTCAAAGAGCACAGGAGCAACTTTTGCTTCCGGTGTTAAGCAAACTTATTGCGCGCGTGGAACTCTTGTTAATTAATATTCTCAGGAGGCAAAAGTTTCATGCAATATGCATGTTATTCTTCATGTCTTATGCATGAACTCAAGCTGTGAGTTGCTTCCATTCTGACTGCCTCCGCTTCCTAATGACAGAAGTTTACCCACTCCTGACTTCCTTCTTCTCAGGCCGTACATGTGTCATTGTGTAAGGGCGTCTGGAACATCCGCTCCAGTTGGCCAGCTGAATCAGCTGAGCCCCGTGTTGGCCTGGCTTCGATGCATCTACGACTTTACACGCCAATAATCATGTAAATCGAAAATGCCAAACGCCAAATGCCAAACCCGTGCTTTCAACTTCCAAGTATTTGAATTTTTTAAAGGAATCCGTGATCCGTGCGTTCGTACCTGCTTTGTCCGGAGTCACCCTGAACTTGTTCTTCAATCTTCATGCTATTCATGCATGTGTATGCGCTCCAGTCATTCCCACGTGCCAAGCGGACTGAGTTAATAAACTGACTCCGACACTGCCGGCTCACAAGAAAAGACAAGACAATGAATTTGATAGCAGGAGGAGTCGAACGGAGGCTTTGTGCATTGTGCTCCTGTCAATCACTCTCGATGAGTCTTTATTGCAGCGGGCAGTGGGCAGTGTCTCGAGATACGAAATTGCTTCTTTGCTCACAAAGAATAAAAGAGCTGAGCTCCCGGGCAGTGGGCAGGCAGGACTTCAGAGAAATGTGGCGAGGGCGATTGCGTAATAACGCGATGGCGAAGGCGAAGGCGCGTCTGGATGGAATCTGGACATGCATGCATGCAGGCATGCATGCACGGGAGAGGTTTGCCGAAAGAAATAAATGTGATGTAATTTTCGGCATTCTTTTCCGAAAAATTGTTTCTTGTGTTGTTGTGTCGACTGGCGAGAGAAAGCAAAGCAAAGCAGCAGAGTCTCTGATGTTGACGGTCATAACTCTGGCGTGGCCTGACTGGAAGAAAGCCTGTACTGGTACTGCCGCTGCTTTCATGGAAAAATGTCGGAATTTATTGCTCCGAAACACAATACCAACTACAACGTAATATGAGCTGAAGGGCCGTCATGCTCGTTCATGGCGTATGCGTACGCGTGGACCGAGCCGTCGGTTTTGAATAGGTATTAATCATGTGCAGCGAATGCGAGAGTGCAATGAGCATGAAGGACTCACTTTACAACTCAGCGACTGCCCGCCCGCCATATATCATGCCAATTTCCAGAATTCTGCGTTTGCGTTTCCATGAACTACCGACTCGATTATGTTTGTTCGTCCGTCTGTTGTTCTCGATTCACAAACATCCACTTTACATTTGTTCTGCTTCTCCTCGCGCCACGTATTTGTAAACAAGACGTTGGCATGCAAAGGCGAGTTTGCGTTCGCGTTCGTGGCGGAGTGACGTTTTAATGATACAAATCGCATTCGCTCTCATATAAGAACGCGAACGCAGAGCGCAGCTCGCATTTCGCGTGTGCTCCTCTCCAAGGCCGCGGCGCTCGCGTTCCTTTCAAAGGCCGACTTAATATTTTGACAACTCAAATCATATTTTGCGCAAGAACCAAAATTTTCAAAACGCAGCGAGAATAAAACGTGAATGCTGAATGCTGAATACTTCTTTTGATGGCACGGCACAGTTTGGTGCGTACTTGGGATTAAGTACACAGTTTTGCCATTATACACAGGCTTAGTGCAATTAATGGAACAAAAAGGAGGAAGAAAGGTCGAGGCTGAGGCCGATGATCGCACGGACGCTACAATGATGCTGAGGGAATTGACGGTGACGTCCTTCGCTAACGTTTATTGTTCGCTGGTCCGAAAGTGTAAGTGATGTGTTGGACTCGCTTCATTCTCGTGTCTCGTCTGTCTGCCAATTTATTAGCTTCATTTCTATGACCGAATTATGAACTGTGGACCCGCACTGAATGTCGCTACTCCGCTACAGTCGCCATTCAAAGGCAAGCAGGCAGGGAAAGGAGACGAGAAAGCAAGGAGTGGATTTGCCGAATTGCTGTGCTGTGACAGATTTCTGAAAAACTGCCAAGACTACACGTTTACTCGCCTGTCGACTTGTCTGGTCGGCGCGCAGTGGGGCACAAAACTCAATTCAATCGAAACTGTCAAACACGACTTAGAGTGACAGCTCACAACTCGACTCGGGCTGGAAGCGCCATGCACCAAGCGCCAAACTCCAAACGCCGACAACATGCTCGTGACTCTTAAAACGATGTACAAAATTGAGACGTCGAATTAAACCAGCAAAACTTGGACGGAAGGTAGAAAGCAATCAGCAACAAAATTTAGTGTCATGCGTTGGGTGACGAAGCCTCAATTAATTACTAGCTAGATTCTACCAGCAACGAAACAGCGACCGGCGGTTGGCGAGCTGCTGCACTGTGCTGCGATGAATTGCCTCGTTTGTTTCTGCAGATTGCGGATCAATTCTGTTGCCACGGGGCAATGACAAATGGGAGATAATTGATATAATTTCAGTCTATTCTTCCTTTGTACACAAGTTTTAATGCTCAGGTTAAAAGCCTGCTTGGAACACACACACACTTCTGATGATTACGACGTACACGACTTCAAAGGACGGAATCACAGCAGAGACTCACAAATCACAGGCACCCTCACCTTTTCATTTCGTGTGAGATTCAAAAGCAAACGCACCTAAAGGAAGTGTCGGCAGCGGCAATTAAGCAGGCAGCGATTTCTTGTTTTCCTGCGGGCTAGCGCAAAGAATTCCGAATCCCAATCATATTCCAAATCGCGATCACGACAGCCAAAGTCGAGCCAAGTCAAACCCAAATTCGTGTGAGGAGTTGAGAACTTTACGAGTACGATTCTGTTTGACCCACAAACTTGGAATTGCGGATTCCTAGCGAGGAGAAAGCACAGCTCAGCCACAGCACGAGCACGGGATTGAAAGATTCATATTCAGACATTGCATTGACATTGTAGAAAATGTTGAACAACTTTTTCTCTTGCGAGATGAGCTCAGCCGTCTTTGCTTTCTCTTTTGGCTTTTGGTACTTGTCTTGTCTGCTGAAGCAGTCAGAGTCTGAAGTCTGAGCCAGTGAGTATTTCATAATTCCAGGCCAGCCGGTTCTCAACACAGACAACAAGCGACGAGAACGACGTGAGAATCGAAATTTTATTTGATCCATATCCGAGAGTCTTCCCTTTGTCTGAGGAGTGAATATTAGAGCCATTATAGGAATTATGAGAACAGAGCGTCAGCGTGCCGTGGCTTAACTTGGCTTCATCTTTCACTTCTCCGTCACACGTTGGCTTGTTCGCTGTGGCTGAGATGAAAGGCACTTGCGTAAGGTGAAAAGCTTTTCTTGGAGCACAGGCCATACAAACATGATTTTGGTATTAGATTCTAATTCGATTACAAAAATTCTATAAAGTGGAGCCTTTTATATTTTGCTTTCAATGGATCTCTCTCCTGAAAGAGAAACGAATGTGATTTTGCGCCATTTTATTCCATTACTTGAAAAGTCAATTCAAAATAAGTTCTCTGCCGGAATGCCGAGCAGTCTCGTTGCGCTTTTCTTATCCAATCGAACTTTCTCTTGCGCCTAGCGAGGCTGTTTCCTCTTTCACCACGCCACGCCGTGTTTATACAGTTTCACACATAATTATGCAAATTAAATAGCGACGTACACAGCACAGCCGGCGTGGAGCAGGCAGACTGGCAGGCGCGGTCCCGTTTGGCAAACACTTTGACCAGAATCGACAGAACATGAAACAAGCAAATAAAGAGCCCGCACTTGCTTACTCGCACTTACACTCGAGTTGAGCCGTGCATTAATCCAGCATGCAGCACACGAACCCGTCTTACGAGCGACTTCCGAGACAAATTCGTCCGAATAAATCGAATTTCATTTTCGCTGACGCTAGTGATCGAAAGATAAAGCGGACAGCATTGCAAAATAGCTGAAAATGGACGTGGACGCGAGCCCACAACTAACAGGGTCTCAGAAGGATCAGCGCGGCGGCCAAGCCAAGACGCACCGTGGAATGGAAATCTCGACATTCCGTTCTCGGAAACAAACGAGCGAGAAGGGCGAGAGACAAATGGAGGAAATCAGGCCTCGACCTCTTCGTGACATTGTAAATTGCGATCAGTGCAGCCAGACACAAAAACGGTTCCGGAGAGATCCCTAAAGTGTCAAGGAATTCGGAAGGCAGCCGAGTCAGCCGAGTCCGTATGCATTCTTGTGTCTGGAGTCCATTTGCATGTTCAAACCTCGTCAGCCGAGCCGCTGCAGGCACGGAGCACGAGAACTTAACTCGAACGTCAATATGAACAAGTGATTGGAAATTGACTTTCTCTTCCGCAGCAGATGCGATTCGAGTCATGCAAACAAAGAAGGAAATCTGAAAATCGCAGAGATTCTACTCCACCACAACGAGCTGCTACTGCTGCTTAGGCGTTTAGAGGCTTACGCCACGCTCCGGCTTTGCCACGACACACATGGCTTGCGACACCCGAAATCTTGTCTTGAAACGAGTAGGAAATAGGCCAATCAGCTCGCCATGGCCGGGAGGCAAGTGGGATCGAACAATAACGACCGAGCGAGGAGTTCTCTCTGATAAATTTCTCCGTCGTGTCCTTTAAAGTCCGTTTTGTGCGGATAATGTGAACAAGATCTTTCATCCAGCCAGCGTGCCCGCTCTTCGTTGCTCCCAACAAACCGGCCGAGTCGAGCCAGTCAATCAATGCCAAAAGCTAAAGACGCTAAATCATCTCTGCCACGATAAGACAAAGCAGCGTCGCGTGGCGTGAGAGGAGCGCCGCATCTTCTTTTCTTGTTGGTGCGTTGGTGGCGGTGGTGGTGGGCTTGCTCGGTTTCTCGTTTGCTCAGTTGCTCCTCCTGAAGTCAATTCATCTTGGCCGACCTCACGCAGATAAATTTGCTGTTGCAAGTCATTTGTTACTTACACAAAACCGGTGCCCTGCACAAATCCGAGCGCACAGCGACGGCGGCGAGACGGCTCTTGACTCATAACAGTTGACTTTGACAGCGGGCGAAGTTGGCTGGCAGGACTTCATTTTTCATCGGCCAATTTTGGCCTGCTTACGAATTTCGTAGTGGAGCCCTCACCGGCAGTTAAAACCCAAAACGCTGACACTGATTGTGAGTAATTGAGCTCTGGTCGCGTGGAAGCGTCGAAGGCTCGGTTGCTGGGAAAGGCGCGGCGCCCAAAATACGCGTACACACTTGTTAATCATGCGGGTGATGATTTCGTTTACTGCAGGATACAGCATACTAAATGATGAGATGGGAAGAAAGAAGAGAAGAGTTTATCTTTCATTTTGCAGATGCCGATGCCAATGCGTATGCTCGCTGCTTCGTTTGACGAGTCACAGATTTACGATTTACAGCTTTATTTGCCGATCATTCTCGCTCCTGATATTTGCTCTTGCGTTTTCCTTTGAGTGCAAGCGGAAGTGCTGGTTTACTGAACGCCCGATTGATTCTTGGGTACTCAATTGCATCTTCAATGGTGATGGTGAATGGAGAGCAGGCACTCAAGTTGCTCTTTGTCTGCCGCCGAATTCCAGACGTCCATCCAGCCGAGTGAACCCTGCCACTGGATGAGAGATGGCCGGGCTTAGCCCAGCAGCCGCCGCTGAGCTGAGCATGGCAGTCATTAAGTGTGATAATAAAGTGCAGTTGTTCGGAAGGACGCAGATAAAAATGAATGCGCAGGAAATATATCTCATTTATGGGGTTTTTACGACGCAATGAATTTAATGCATTACACGCTGGAGTGAGAGCCTTGCTGGAATCTTGCTCGGTAGCCAAAGTTGGGAAAACTATTCATGTTTCTCCAGTATTTTACGGACGCTGCGGCGTTACGTGCTCCTCAGCGAGGTGTGGAAGCTGGAATATAAATGACTCTTGAACTCTATCGACAAAATCGACGTTCTGCTTCTGCCATGCGGTGCGGCGCGAGCAAGCGAGTGAAAAGACGCTGAATTTTTCATCGCAATGCATCTCATTTGCTATCTGCTGCCTCATCGACACTCAAAAATTCTAAACACGCCTCCGCTTAATTCACTTTAAAGGCCGCAATAAATATGAAATATGAGCGTCATAAACCTTGACTCCCAGTGAGTCGCGCCATTCCGTAAAGAACGACAGTGAAAGACTCGCGATGACGACTCATTACGGCCGTCGAGATTCGAGATGACTCTCACTCGGTAGGCCAGGCTTCGATTTGCTTTGGCAACTGCGAATTGCGAACTGTGGTGTTTCGTGCTCGTGCTCGGCCATCAACACCAGCAGTAATTAAATCTCATCTCATTACAACGACTACGACTTTGATCCGAATTCTGTTTGTGTTTGCCGTATTCATTCCCTGGATTTGCATTTGTTATGATTCGCGATTTCCGTAAACTGGTTCTTCTTGAGGCGCGGCACGGCTCTACTTCGTTGCTCCGTTGCTTGCTGAAGCAGCTCGAGTTGGCCGGGGCATGTTTATTGTTTACACTCGCGTAATGTAATCCGACAGGAATGTTTAGATTAAGGGAACACGCTATTCTGGTACTCTGGCACTCTGCTCCTCACGACGGCGCTTGTCTACCATCGCCAGATTAAGCAAGTTAGTCACGTACGAGTCGGGACACTTTACTCACTCAGGCTGCCTTAATCAATCACGTAAAAGCCAAAGCCAAAGCTGGCATGATGGAGTTCGAATTCGGATTCGACGAGGATTGTTTTGCCCTTTTCGTGTCAGCATGCAAAAGGCTGGTGCTGCCGTTCCCGTTGGCGTTGGCAGCCTGCCCGCAATTTACGCATTATGCATTACGCATTTACGCAGGTTTCAATTGAATGCCAAATGAAAGTACTCATATAATTGGGCAAGTAGTACAGTTGAAAGTCCTCTAGAGTGTCAACTCTGGAGCACGCGCTTCACTCTGGAGAGTCTTGCATCCGGAGTTTCCGAGTTTCAGTTGCACAAGCGACAGGGAAGCCTTTCTCATTTTCTTTGTGCTCCGACCTCACCAATCCAGCCGAATTCCGCTATCCACAATCCCAGTTTTCGTTTTCGTTTCTAGTTTCTCAGTTCCCGTTTCTCTTGTCGTGTTTGTGTGTGCATTGAAATCGATCAGAACGGAGCAGTCGAGCAATTCATCCAGCAGATTCCCCTCAAGACTTACGATTACACTTGTAAGCCACGCGACTCGCGAGCACAAAATTTGCACTGCCACTGAGGCATGTAAACTCCTAAACTCCCGCCCGCCTACGCGATCGAGTCGTTGGTCGGTCATTTTTATCTGTCCCGCAGTCTGATTTGCTTTTCCTGTCACTCACGTCACGCCGCCGATGCCGCATCGCATTTGTCGTCTTGCGAGCTCGGATTTGGATCAACAAATTGCGATTTGCTCGCAAGCCCTCGTCTGCATTCTGCACGAAGAGGAATGTCTTGCATAAAAACGCGAGATATAACAATGAAAGATGGTCGTATGCAAATATGAGAAAACAAACTTGCGATTTCATGTCGTGTTACTCGAGTAAAACATAAACAGTGAAAACAAAAGGTGGCCGAAATCCGTCCTAAATCCAAGCGCACGGCCATGCCAGCCTGCAGCGCGTCGTATTCGCATTCGTATTCGTATTTTATTTATTCAGACGAGAACTTCAAAGCGCCTGCTTCAAAGCACGGCGGTGTCATTGACTGGGCCGTTCAGGCGTTCGCCTTCGCACTGGGCAGTTGCAGTTTCCTTCGTTACGCTGCCACGTCGGCCGCTTCGCACTCAACTCCAACGCAATTTAAGCAGTCCCTTGCGACTGGAGCCCCGAGCCCGAAGTGGCGCAAGATGCAAACCAAACGTCGAAAATAAGCTGGACGCAAATATTCTGCTGCGTTGTGACTCACCTGAAAAACGAAACACAAAACACGAAAGACAGGTGAAGTGAAAGTGTTTCCGAATTTAGAAACTGAGCAGTCCGCCGTAGGAGTGAAAGCAGCAGCAGAAAGCACGCTCGTCTCACGTGGCCCCGCTGCGCTCCTCCGGACTCTCATCTTTCCGGGCACGCTGGTGCTGGCGCTGGACACCGGGTGCATTTGCGTATTTTCCTTGGATGGAAAATTGTTTCCTTCTCGAACTTGACTCGGCGCTCGGCCCTCGGGAGCGGCCACGACTGCCGTGGCCATGCCCGCCGTGGCATGGCGCAACAATTTCGCGGAATGTCAAAGGGTTGACTGTTGTGGAAGGATAAGTTTACAAACAAGCAAGGGTCCCTCGTGACCCGTCGCATAGCACTTACGCGAGCAAACGCTGAAGAATTGATCCTGCCAAATTGCTGTGCGAAACTTTAAACTTTGAGGGCAGAAGTTTCGTCACGTTTCCAATTTGATGTTGGAGATTTGTTTATCGAGTCGCATCGCATCGGACTGAGTTCGCGGAAAGTGAAGATTGATTGATTTTCTGGCACTCGCCGTTTCCATGCACGGTTTCGTGCGGGTCGAGACCGGCTCCAGCTCCAGCTCGTATTTCACTTGTCGCAATTGTTACTTACTTATTAACATGCCGATCTTGTTTCTAATTTATTGGCCTTCGTCTTCGGATAACTGAAACGTTGGTCAATCTTTTGTCCTTTTTTTATAGTCCTTCGGGTTTCGGGTTGTCCGTCGACCGGCTCAGATTTTCGACGGCCCGACTTCAGGACTTGAATTTTAAGCACATAAAACATTCTCAAAAGTTCCTGAAAAGTACAAAGACAAGGAAATCAATTCTGAGCAAAAATTCTAATCCGAGACAAAAGCCGTTTGCATTTTGCAGATTCGAAGGAAAGGTGAATTTTCGAGCCGAACTGGCTGCTGGTTTTCATTTTAGTTTCGTTCGCTGTGGTCCCGCGCCAATAATTGGCAGGAAGCCAGGGCAGAGCAAAGTAAATTGATAGAATTTAATCTGTTTTTAATGTTATGGAATGCGTTGATGAGACTCAACAAGTTCGGAAGGCAGGCAGGCGGGCTGTGGTGTGTGTGTGTTCGTTCTCGTTGCTGTTGCTCACCGGAGCATGTTCAATTAATGGTTTCGTTCTTCCAACACGGTAGCGGAGAGCCTTTGAGTTCCTGGCAGGCTTTTCAGAGCCGCCGCCAGCATGCGCTTGACTTGACCATGCCGTTTGGGAGGGAGTAAAAGTTAAAGCGACGAGAAGAGCTCGCACTCAGAGTTTTAGTGCTCTTGGGCAGAGAAAGTGAGACGCTCCTTTTCTCCGGTGCCGTTCCCAGTTCAAAAAGACAGCAAGTCAAGTGAAGCACTTTGCGTTCTTCTCTCCCTTTCATGTTGTTCCTCAAAACTTAAATTCTGGTCATCGTCTCACAAATCCGATAACGAGATTAAACCCAAACTCCAAAAATAACCTGCTTACGGTGCAAAATACTGCAGAATCAAATCAGTTCGTGAAGCCGAAAGTGATTGCAGGTCACCTTCACGCTTCCAGTCATTCAGTCATAACTCGACATTCGACAGCCATCAGCCAACAACCTGCCTGTCTGCCAGCCTACCTGCCTTAACGAGCTGCCTCGCGCATTCCGGTCGCCCAACTTGGGATGGCTTCGTGAACCGTGAGGAATTCAATTTGAAGAGCAGCAGCGTCGTGTGCAAGACTGAAATTCAAAAATTTACGTTCGTGAAACAATTAAAATTCTCCTGACTCAAATTCAGAAATTCAGCCAGCCATCTTTGTTGGTATAATGTGCGAATTGTGATCTGGGATTTTTTGCAGTATGATGTGAGAATTATACAGTCTCAGGCCAATCTGAACACAAACTCTCAAAATCTTCTCGGATTCTTCGTGCCGGCGCGATGGAAATGGAAAGCGCAATGCAGTCGGGTAAGTTGGACTCAAAAATAGATCACGGTGGCCCGCAGCAGCACGTCTTTCAATCAAATCACGAGTCTATCTCTTGATTTCTGCCTCGCGAAACAAATGCAGTGAAAGCAGGTTGAGTTTGAGTGTGTTTTATTCTTCTGCTCCGCTGTGCACTGGCGCTCATTTTGTGGCCTGGCAACTTAGTAGCGGTTTGCCGTGCTCTGTTCCGGCCGCCCAGGAACTGCTGACTCAAATTTAATTGTTACGGACGCGAGTCCGCATTTCGCGTGTGCAGATTTCATCATTTCTTCATCTCCCAGCGCTCGTTTTCGTTTCGAGCAGTCATGCCAGCCTTCAGAGCGCGTGTGTTTCGAAAGACGTTAACGTTATTAACACTCGTGCCGTGCATTCGCTGAGAGTGCGAGAAACCGCGTTCTGGCTTGCAGCTAATTAATTATGAAAACTTGACTCGTGTATTCGCAGACTGAGCTGAGAAAGTTTTAATCTAATTACGGTACTAACGAGTGAGCTTAACCAGCCAATCACTCGCATTAGTCTGGCCGGGCGGGCGTCCGCTTGCGATGCGTTCTGTAATCGAGTAGAATGCATCATATGGAACTCGCAACTCAAGTTTTCCTCCTTATTTCCAACTCGTCCCCGCTCCCGTGCACGCCAAAGCCGAAACTTGGACGGTTCTCCTCTCAAATTATGTTTTCACAAGTTTACTTTTCAACTAATTTGTCGAATGGAATTTATCAAGTGTGGAGGTTGAAACGAACCTTTTCTTGTTTGCGAGACGAAGAAATGAGCAGGAATTCTTTTGTTGGCTCCATTCAAGCTCCTCTCACGCTCAGGCTCGCTCCGGACGAGGACGGCACTTTCAACAGCGTGCCAGAAGACTGCCTGCCTCTCTGACGCTCCGGCTGTTTTGGCCGGATAATCCGAAACAGCTTCGAGCGGTACTAATTCTTGTAATTAGAATATTTGCTCGGAGCAATAACAATTTACGTACGTCATAAAGCACAAAAATAATTTTCACGCCGACGAAAATGAAAAGTTTATCCAATTAGCACCTCAACCTCGCCGGCCGTCCGGTTTGTCAGCCGTCGCTTGCTCAGAATGACACCGCACCAACTTTGCCATTTGCCCCGAGTTGAGCTCTTTAATTGGACAACTCAGACGGGCATCAACATTCAACAATCAACACGAGCGGCGACGAGGAAGCGGAAGACGGAAAAGCGCGAAAAACGATATTAAAAGCCATCGTCGCGATTAAAATAAAGACGCAAAGACGAAATTACAAAATAATTTCTGAACGGGCATAGCACTCAGATTTTGAATTCAACGCGCTTAAGAAATCATGAAATTGAATTGTGTTGGGTGCTGGCCAGAATTCCGATCCGTGCCAGGCGCCAGCAGTGAAAGCTATGCGAATTTGCGAATGCTACGACGAAAGTGCGAGGCGGATAAAATAAGACTTTGACTTTATTTGCACTCGCAGGTTTTGATCCCGTCATAATCCTTAACGATTGCGCACTCCGACTCGTGCGCATAAATCATTCGCATTCGTACGCTCGTGTTTAGCGTTAGCGTTGACCGCCGCGAAAGGCACGACCTCGGCCGCGGCTTTTAATTATATGGCGACGGCGATGGCAGGCAGGCAGGCACTGCTGGTTAAACTACCACTCGGCGACGCGGCCTGGAAAAGTTGGAGCTGGAGCAGGAAGACGAATGGTCCTGCCTGGCCCGGGCGCTGTTGCTGCTGCTTCGTGCCCATGCTTAATGAACGTTGTTGTGTTTGCGTTGTGAATGGCTGAGGTTTTCCAGCGACAGCGACGGCGACAGTGAAAGTGAAATGAATTCGGCTACAGTTACTTCATTATTTTGCATCCGATAATTCTGATGCTGATGCCTCGATTAATTAACTGTGCAGGCAGGCAGGCACGCAGGGATTTGGCTCGGCTCGGCGGTCATGCTGCGGTTGGATTTTCGAGTTTGCAAGAAACGGAACGCACGCGGGAGGCAGGCAGGCGCAACAAGTTGGGTCGTGCTCGTGAAGTAACCTCAAATTAATGCGCTCTGAGCTCTGCTGGAGTGAGAATGACAATTCACGATCCACCTCGGAACATTTCCATGCGGGAGAGCCTTCCGAGGACAACCACACCGCCTCATTTAATTATTTCATGAGATTTTGACTGACATCCTCGCTTTCTGCGTCTGCATTTGTCACCGGACCCGTGCACGTGTCCGTGCCTGTTGCCTGTTGAGGAATGTTTCCACTTTATAACTCGCGCAAAGTCTCCGCCTAATCCACTTAGGAAAAACACAACTTCCAAGCACGCGCGTGTCTGCATTCATGTTGACGAGTTGTGTAGGCAGCCGTTCGCTCGATTGCTCGGAAGTTGATGCCGATTCGACTTTATTTGTGAATTTTGCACTGTGATGATGGTTTCGATCGCCGTGCCTTCTCATCCGCATAACATAAATTCAGTTTCCTCTGCCTGCCTGCCTGCCCAAAGCTCAGCATCCTGATTAGTTCCCAAAGACGACAAAACGACCAAATTTACAGAATGCGTCCTTTGAGTTCACTTTTGAAAGTACAAAACGGTAAAATTCCAAAATGCCGAAATGTGTGCTGTGTGGTAATTTTTCGGCTGCGACGGGGCAACGACAACAGGTTGGACGTGAAATGAAAATGAAGATTGGCAACATCAATAAAAGTGAAAAGTTTCACTTTCCAGTCTTATCTGAGCATCTTTCCAGGGAGGCCAGGCGGCAACTCACTCCAGGCCAGCGTGAGCATCTCGCAAATATTTAATCGGAAAAGTTGCGACTGCCGCCTCGGCGCATTCGCTTCACTTCCAGTTGAGAGTTGACTTTTCAAAGTAGGAAGTGGAAGCGAATGAATGGATTTGACAAGCATACGCAGAAGCCACGAATCCATTTGCGTTTGCACAAGCGAGTTAAGTTGTTAAGTTGTCTGCCTGCCTGGCTGCCAGGTTGATAGGATAAAGTAGAAAAATGTTCTCTCCAGAAGATAAACCACCAAGCAACGAGCATAAACAGTGCAATACAGGCGAAAGTAAGTAAAAACTGTGGTCGTGGCCAGTGTCAGAGCGGAGGAGGAATTCTTCTTTCGCTAAGCAGGCGATCCATTCCAGATATTCGGCTATTCCAAGTCTCATCCGCAGAATTTCGCGAAATGCACAGGACAGACGTGCAAAATTCTTTTAACTTCCACTCTTCGCCGGCTGGCCAATTAACAATTGCCAATGCTCGAACGGCGAGTGGCGAATTCCTCTTTGGATTGGATTTCGGATGTCCTGAAAACTTCTTGCGCTCTGTCTCCGGCTACTTTGGACAAGTCGGCCGTGTAAGGTGAAAGGTGAAAGTTTGTCCTGACCAGAGGCAAAGACTCATGCGTCTAAAGTCTGATGTGGCTCATCTCATCCCTGTTTTGACTTTGACTCGGGGATTCGGGCAGTTGTGATCCTCATCAGCCGTGCCATGTGGAAGGAATTTTAAATAGTTTTCTTGCAGCTGGACTCGCAAAGCAGCCTGTTTAGAATTGAGTAAACAGAGCCCTGTTATTGTTTGTTCCAGAATCGCAGAAGGCAAAGCAAAGTAAAGCAAGGCACAGTTCGCACTTTGCATTTGCACGCTCTGGGCTGTGGTTGTGATCTTTTTATTAGAGCTCGTGCCAGCCTCGAAACGAGTTTCGCGTTTACTGCTCGAAGCAGAAAACGAACGCGCACTGGACTGAATGAGCCGGCACGGCGGCCACCAGGTCGGGCTGAGAAGGCAGTTTTATGAAGCATTTTATTAAATGCACCTGCGGGGATGACGAAATTGCGCACATAATTTGAATTTGAATAAACTATGCTATGCTTGCATCCTCTTCAGCTTGTGCTTGGAGATGAATTAACAGAGGAAGATTAAAACAGGCAGACAGGCGTTTGTCTTCAAGATAAAGATGAGAAAATTACGATCGCCGTAGAACATCGTATCGTAATTGTAACAGCGTGTTCTGTTTGAATAGGCTACCTGGATGTGGATTATTACTTGGACACTTCCACGACGGAGGAGGCCGAGAACGGCTACGGCAACGGGTATGGCAACGGCACGAGCGGCATCAACGGGAGTCTGAGTCTGAGCGAAGGAGAGGACCATACCGACTTTATCAGCCATTTTGCCGTGCAGGCCATGTTCATCACGATCTACAGCTCAATCTTCATTCTCGGGATCGTCGGCAACGCGCTCGTGTGCATCGTCGTGGGGAGAAACAAAGCCATGCAGACGGTCACAAACTTCTTCATTTGCAACCTCGCCCTGAGCGACATTCTCCTCAACACCCTCGCCGTGCCGTTCACCCCGTAAGCGAATCCACCAACCCGCCACGCCCAGACGAATTATGAAACCCTGTGCCTGGAATTTCCCGTGCTTAGGCCGCTAAGCACAAGCAAGTTATTTGCCTGTTTATTCGTCCGTTATAAGCACATAGACAAACGGCTTATGCTTATGCGCTCTTAACGCGGAAATTCCAAACACAATGAAAAAGCTTTCGCCGTCGGGCACAATAGAATATAAACAGAATACTAGCTTGTTAATTAGTAATTATGTGAAATTCGATGCTTTTTCCTTATTCCAGCCTGTACACATTCCTGCAGGAGTGGATCTTTGGGAAAGTTCTTTGTCATCTCGTCGCGTACGGTGAGCCAATTTGCCTACCTTCTCAAGTGACTTTCTCTTGGATTTGCCTACGCAGCAGCAGGCAAAGTCAAGCGCAATGCTTGGTCGAATTAAAACCCATTTCAATCATTCCATTAGTTTAGGTTGTTTACTCGCTCGCTATGTTCCGGGAAGCCGTGTGCCTGCGCGTTGCCTGCGCGCACATTTGCATAGTTTACATTTCAAAAGTAATTGAATTTGTCTTTTTTCTTGTTGTGAAGCTCAAGGCACGAGTGTTTACGTGTCAACATTGACTCTGACGAGCATCGCACTGGATCGTTTCCTCTGCATTCTCTACCCGTTTCGGCCCCGCATGAAGCTGACGACGTGTCTGGGCATCATCGCCTGCATCTGGCTCTTTTCGCTCCTCGCAACCCTACCCTACGTCTTTTTCCTACAATATGGCAAGGAAAACGGAGGTCGGAACGTCTGCGTCGAAGTCTGGCCTTCGGAGAAGGTGCGCCAGCTGTTTAGTGCCATGACGGCCATTCTGCAGTTTGTGCTGCCCTTCCTCATCATCACCCTCTGCTACATCAGAGTCTCGCTCAAACTCTCCGACCGGGCACGGGCGAGACCTGGAAATAAAAACTCGAGGAAGGAGGCGATGGAGCGCGAGCGAAAACGGCGAACGAACCGCATGCTCATTGCGATGGTGCCCAACTCGAAAACTTTCCACTCGACCTTGACCCGTATTTCAAAAGTTTCTTTTGGTTTGGCCGCAGGTGTCGATATTCGGAATTAGTTGGCTCCCGCTGAATCTCGTGAACCTGATCAGCGACGTGGACATGAGCGCGGCGGACTGGAAGTACTACAACCTCTGCTTCTTCCTCTCCCACGCGATCGCCATGAGCTCAACAATCTACAACCCGTTCCTCTACGCCTGGCTGAACGAAAACTTCCGCAAAGAATTTAAACAAGTGCTTCCTTGTTTCAGCTCAAACCTCGCAACGGCCACCGTCGCTCGGCGTTGTTTATCCGAGCGGACGTGCAACGGAAATGAAACTGTACAGGAGTCTTTTCTCCCGACCTGTTCGCAGGCACGGGCTCCGGGCACGGGCGGAGTGAAGGTAGGAACTCTCGAAACCATCGAAGAACAAACATCAAACTCTCAATCAACAGCCATTAACCTAAACATCAAAGACTCGGTCGTGAAGTACAGCTGCGTGCACAACGAAGTCGAGAGAATCCAAGTCCACAACGCCGACGACAAAAACCAGTCGCAGGCAGGGCCAAAACCGGGCTCAGGTGAGGTGTTGGAAATGCAGAGTGGCAGCGAGTCACCTTCGCCCAAGTCAGTCGCCACGATCTGAGAGCCCGGCACCCGGATGGACATGACTGGCTGCCCAATCGTCACGTTTCCTCAGTTTCCTGCTCTTCAGCTCTTCGGTCTACAAGTCAATCAAGCCAAGCCATGGCAACGGCCAATCAACCAACCTGGCTCAGAATTCCCCAAATTGACCAATTCAAATTCTACTTTCGTGATTCGCTTTAATATTCGACAGATATTCGATTTGACGTCGAAGTCGAATTTGTCTGATTTACTCGTGAAGGTGCGATTCAATGAATTTCAGAGGAGTCTTGTCACAAATCAATCACATTCTTGTACCTGTGATCCGTGTTTCGTATTTTTGGCTCAATAAAGCCTGATAGACGGGCGTCAGCTGCAAAGCAAAGCGACAAATCTGTTAATTCTATTCTATTAATGAAATTGTATTGTTGCCTCAAGTGTCCGTGGTTAATTAGACCAATGAATGGTTTGTTTCGAGATGCATGAAATGGAAGGCAGCAAAACGAACTTCGGCCGCGTGGGTGGCGAAGAAGAGAACCCTTCCAACTCGAATTCCAGATGTAATGTGCTAATTAATATGATTAAATGAAATAAGCTGCTTACACCAATATTGACGTCTATTCCAATCTATTTTTGTTTCTGCTTGAAGTCGAAGCAAGAGTTGAGAAAGTTGAGATTATTTATTGTGCGCAGTGAACTCATTATAAAATTTGTTATTGAAATAAATGGGAACGAGAGCCTAGAACGCATTCGCACACACTCATTCGTCGTTTGCCCTGCCGCCTGGGTGGCGCACAAAAAGGTGAAAGTTCGAGTTAGGATCTACTGCAAAGTTCGTTTCAAGGCGCCATCTTTCACTAATTAATTTTAAGCATGGAAAATATCTGTGGAGAAGAGACGGCACTCCAAAACCACAAATGGTAAAGGCCGTAAATCGACGCTTCCACTCGTCCGTCCGAGTTGATGAGGCATTTTGAGAGTTGAGTCGACCAAAACTCATACGCGGCAGTTGAAAGAGAGTGTTTTAGCACCACCGGTGCGGATCCTCGCTTGCTTCTTGTAATTCTCATTAGCTCGCTGCGTAAAGAGTTAATTATTATTTATCAGTCAGTCCACTTCCACAGCTTCCACTCGTCGGTCGATGGATCACACTGTCGCTGGGCGATACGTGGCGGTCCTCCTGATTTCCTTCTCGTGCCAGCTGGGACTCAGAGACACCGCGAATGTGTTGGCTAACACTCCGTCGTTAAGTGACCACGTAGATCGTCATTCCATCTTCGAACACTCGCTTAAGGAAGGCGTCTACAGCTTTGATAAGGATGGGTACATTGGTGAGTGCAATTTGAGCGATACCGGGATATCAGTGACTGACTGACTGGCTGCTAAACTGACCATGTGCGATTTCAGCCAAGGAGCCCCTAGAGAAGATTCGAAGGATCCATAAAGAAATGATCCAGACTACCCAGGCCATTGAGGACTTCAAGAAACGGACTCAGTACTTGCTCATCTTATGCAGCACTGCGTACAAGGTCAGTAATTAATTTTCCTTCACTTCTATTACAGAATTGCAACTAAGCTGTTACAGCCTTTTGCCCTTTTATTCCAGGACTTGGTACAGCTACAACAAAAGATTACTGCCGAGTTGGGATCTGCAAACATTACGGCCATTGACAAAACTGAACTTAAGGCTGATGGTAAATTTGTGCTAATTCTAATAATTAACTAACTATGACTGGATCTGTCTAAACGAATTTAAATTTCAGCGTTCATTCTGGTGACCAGTCACGCTGCTCTCCTGAGCAATGTCATAATGTATTTTCCTGACATCATGGGCTCAATGATTAAAAAGAACCCAGAATTTGGAGAGATCATCAAGTGGGTAGTCACACTAACAGGTGACATCAACATCATTCAAGATAAAGTGCTCCTGAAACTGTTCAGATTGGTGAGTACAGAAATGAATTGCAGGAATCTTTAATTCAACAACTTATCACAATTTTTAATTTACTTGTTTTCAGGTGCAGCAAGAAATCGGGCTGATACCAAAAGACCCCGACTACGTCAACCCCTACAAGAAATCGAGCAGGCAACACGAAAGCACGACTCCTGCCACAACTACAAAGAAACCTAGGAAAAGATTTCCAAGAGGACCCAGGCTTAGTCGTGGTGAACTCTGACCCGAAGCGAAGATTGTCGGAGTGCCATACTAACACCTCATTTGTCTTGGATAGTTCCAAACCCTGATTGACTGAGGAAAACGAAGACTTTATCGACATTTTGCCTACGGGGAAGAGCGTCTTCGGCCGCAGGAGACGGGACCTGAAATCTAGAGCTTCTGTGGTATTGTGCAATTATCTTGATTTCTGTGCCTCATAAATGAAGCTGAGCACGCAATTTTTTTTTACATTTGGCGTTTTAATAAACGAACTTGCAAATTTATGCTGCAGTTGTTCGCGTTTCTTCACTGTTTATTTCGGACAGATTGCAGGAGACTGCAAATTACTAAATTGTACTTGGGTGCTTACTGCCCAGGGTGGCCTGCGACAAGCCTCAACAACTTGTAGTCGACGCACAACGGCTTCGGGAAGGCCTCAAACTTTGTTTAAGGTCTGTGACCTGTGATAAGCCGTCGCCGATGATGGCCAACGAAACGAGCATACATCAACGACGGCTACGAAATCATTGTCAGACACGATTGGAAACTTGGGTGCAAGGACTGCAATGATCAAAGACATTGGGCTTGTGCATATCAAAATCGCTAAGACCTCGGGGGTTTAGTCCATCTTACTGAATGGGTGGCGAATTTGTGCGAAATTGGAAAGGCATACAAACCGACCAAGAAATGGGCCAGCAGCCTCAAGTAAAATGTAGCGTCTCATTCTGCAATGAATTAATCAAAACCTGTGTTTCCAGCCTGTCTGCCGTACTTTGAATAATTATAAACATGCATACGTACATAAACAACAGTATTTAATATCATTTTAGGAAAATATAACGACTAAAATCTAAGGAACGCTGAAGCTGACGTCAGCCTCATCCTCCACTAACTTGTACTCCTCATCATCATTTGACTGATCTTCCTTGAGCTCTTGATTCTGAAAGAAGTGGAAAGCAAAACAGAATGATGGCAAGTTGCCGTCGTCAAATCTTGTGTCCTCCGTGGTGGCATGACTAGTTGGCTGTGATCTGGAAAGATGGCTGTAATAATTAATGTCAAACTTCAACATTTACCACGTTGTACAATGGCATGTGTACTACAGCATTGCATGAAAACTTCAGAAAGCAATTCACTTGGTGAAGTAATCACTTTTGACGAGCCGGCCAAGCGAATCACTTCCGAAGTGGCAATGCCACATCCGCACGTCTCCGAAGACCCTCTTCCAACCTCGGATTCGTGGGTTCCCCTATTTCGTATCCAACGAGAGATCGAGTTCTTGACTGCCGATGATCAAGTGAAGTTCAAGGACGACAAAACTGAAAGCAAGCCAGCGGCAAACTCATTAGCAGCAAAATGCTGATGAATACAACGTGACCTTAATTGCTCTGGCACGACTTTGAGTATTGGGCAGGGCAAATCGATCCAGTGAACTCCTGACTCACAAAATGTAACTCAGCACTGCGAATCAATTTCCTACTTGAAAGAGAATATACAAATGCAAAGTATATGAAGTGACAGGATCTTCCAATTGACTATTGCTTCGATTTGATCAACCTGCGACCGCACCGCACCCTAAATGCTCATTTAATGGCAAAATAAATGTCAGAACTCAGAAGCGAGAAATTTTTGGCAAATTTGAAGAAATGTCAGAACTCAGGAGTCAGAATTCAGATATTTTTGGCGAATTTGAAGAACTGTCAGAACTAATTGGGTTCAAAGCACCGTACAATTAAACTTCAGCTTCTTCTATCTGCTAATTCAAAGTTAAACCGGGTTGAAGCTGAAGGTAAGTGTTATTAGGGTTTCGGCTGCTTGCCAGCCGCCGGCCGGCAAAAATGGAAGAAATGAAAAAGTGAGATGTTTCTTTGCACTCTCAAACCATTTTTTAGTTTCGGTTTAAATTGTCTAAAGGATGGAAGTATTTGTGACAGTGTTAGTAGCGCAGGGAATTAGTGATTTTTGGATTTTTTTTCTTTATTAGTTTTTTTTTGTAGTTAAGTGTGACAACGATACGTTAATAAATTTTCTGCGTTTACAAAATTCGATAAAATATTTAAAACATAAAGTACAGTTGAGGACATCAGTGCGTAGCGTGTCGAATACTTTACATTTAGTAAGTTAATCACAGATCATTTGATTTGAAGTGAACTGATACTGAGCCAGCACGAAATCTTGTATCGGCGCCAGTTTAGCAAGGCTCCAGAATTAAACCAGCAAGAGCAAATATAAATCATTAGAAAATTTCACAAAATGAAAGCGCTTTCATTTTCTTGAAAAGTCTTTTGGCTAAGGATTCATAATTTTTTACTCGGAAGAATAGAACGCCGTTTAATATTGGAACGAAAAGGAATCATACGTCTCTCTGTAAAAAAAATACGTTGTTGCCATTTCTGCCGGCGGCTACCAAGTAAGGTTTCTACCCACCATAAACGAAACTCTGAGTGTTACTAAAGGGCTGAAATAACTCGGACACAATGTTATGCAGACATTAACTGGAAAGAGTGCTCATCATTTATTGCAAACCAACGGCTTGTTATGAGAGTTTATGTGTAAATTACACGATACTGCACTTTAAATACATTACATATTTTGCATATTATGTTTTCATTAGCGCACGCTTAACTTCCACTTTGTGTATTTGGATCATATGTCTAGCCAAATTCTGTATGACAGTGAAATGGGTTGAGCAGATTTCGCATTTAAGTCGCCAGGTTTGGGTACGGTTACTTCCATTAAGGACGAGTGCCTTAATGAAGATGATTCAATACTAAGATACTTCGTACGTTTTGATAAATCTGAGAATGGAGACCTCAAACGCAGAATCAAATCAGGAATATCATACGATTCCTCCAACCTTAAACGTATTTTTCCACGACTTGGTCCGAGGCACTCCTGCGGAAGCAATATGGTTACACTGGCTGTTGCTACACGCATGCTCCATGTAATTTACTTTTTCTATCCCGAATTGAAAGATCATCAGGAAGTAATTCACATTAATAACGAAATCACTCCACTTCGGCTGTATTGGAATGGAAATAAGAAAAAGAGAGATCTCGTCTTCAACCATGGCGTTGCGAACTCAGCGTTTAATGAGGGTGATTTGGAAAATGCTTTCAATTGGTAAGACAATTTCAATAAGTCTACATAGATACGGTAGAGCTGGTCAGAATGTACCATTTGTATACACTATACACTCAAGTTTGTATCGTCCTAGTTTATCAAAAGAAATGCGACTTTACCAAAAGCCGTAAGATTTACGAAGAACTTGTTGAAAAAATAAAAAAATTGACCGGTGCTTCGGATATAGAAGCAGAACATCTGAAAGTGTTGGTAAAGGACATGGAGCCTGGACTGCAAGACTAACAGTCCTGGATTTGAGGCTGCCCTGAGTTTCAGTAAATCCGGCTTCTGTGAAATCCCATTTCGAGGCTGCTCAGGGTAGCAGTAAATCCGGATTTTGTAAACTCCGGTTTTGAGGCTACCCAGGGCCGCAGTAAAACCGGATTAGGTGAAATCCCATATTGAGCTAGCCTCACTCAAACTGGAAGTATGACTGAGGGCTGTGACATTTATGACAGATCTGCACTTAGAATGGGAAACAGCATGTTCTATTAAATGCATTGCGATTTTCAGTGAAACCTAACCTAAAAAAATTACCCCTTACCTATACTCACCTAATCTAGCAACCCATTCAAATACCAAAACTCTTTTATCTACACTTAATTATTGAAGGCACTGCCATTATAATTACACTTAATACGCAGCTCTCTTTTGAATCGATTGTTTTATGCGGATCACTCCGTTATCTTATCAGGTGGAATGTTTTTCACCAAGTTACACACGTACAGAAGGGTGACAACGGCAAGCGCACCTTCAGACGGACATTATCCTGTCAACGTCGACGTACAGTTCTCCAGCAGCAGTTGGAATGGGTTACCCAATCGACATGTTCCTCGACCAGCAAGCAATTACCGAAGATTTCCTCTGCGCCATCTGCCACGATGTCCTCCAGGAGCCAATCATGTTGGATCCTTGTGAACACACATTCTGTGGGGTATGCATCAATCAGTGGCGTACGAGTTCGAATACGTGTCCAGTAGACAGGGAGCAGGTCGAGGTGGCTGGACCCAACCGCCCGCCACCACGAATCTACATGAATATGCTGAACCGACTAGAAGTGCGCTGCCCCTTTAAGGAGCTAGGCTGTACCCTGGTTCTGAAGCTGGAGGACATCGTTGCACATGACCAACGTTGTGATTTCAATCCTGGAAATCAAGTTGAATGTGAGGCTGGTTGTGGAGCCATTCTAATGCCCAAGTATTTGGACAGAC